>PVLA01009499.1:36800-74379 GCA_004027455.1 Hydrochoerus hydrochaeris | reverse complement strand
TGGAGCCCTTCCTCTGTGGTGCCCTTCCTCTGTAGTAGCCTTCCTCTGTGGTACCTTTCCTCTACGGTGCCCTTCCTCTACGTTGCCCTTCCTCTATGGTTCCCTTCCTCTAATTTTGATAATTTTTCCCAATCAATCCTTCTTTTTGTCTCTTCTTGTTTAGTTTGTGCAAATTCCTTCCTAAATCATAATGCTTTCAAATCTCCAAATGCTGTTCCAATTGATCGTGTCCCTACTGTGTCTTCTCTCATGTTTGCCATGAATCTTTGGGTATGTATGAAAATTTGTACATTATATATAATTGAAAATTAACCAATTTTAGAGACAATGGAGAAAAGAAAACTTGTACACTATGAATGGCAAGGTAAAATAGTACAACTGCTATGTAAAACCATATGGAGTTTACTCAAAAAACTAAAATAGTGCTATCATATGATCCAACAGTACCATTTCTGAATAAATACCCAAAATCTTAAATCATTATGTGGAGGAACTGGTTGCATCCCCATCTTAATCATATCATTCAAACAGGCAAATATGGAATAATCAAAGCAAACAAAAAATGGAATATTACATAGCCTTAAAAACAAGGATATTATGAAATAATGGGAAACAATTAAGGGAAAAAGATATTTATATTTATATACGGAATCTTAAAATGCTGAATTCTTAGAGTACATTTGTGGTGCTCACAATTTGGGGTAGGATTGGGAAAGGAAGTCTCTTAGTAAAAAGATATAAAGTTTCAAGAGGAAAGTATTTTTAAAGATTTTCACCAGAAAAAAACTGATAAGTATTGAAGGCAATAGGTATAATAATCGACTTGGTTTAGCTATTCCAGTATATACCTACATATCTTTTTATCTATATCTCTCTATCTCTATATGTAGTTCTAACAGTGCTGACATTCAAACTCAAGGCTTCTTAGAATTCTAGGTCAGCAATCTACCACTGAACTATACTCCCCGGCCCAATAATTGAAATAATTTTGGACTTCACAAGTATATACAAGAATATTTTCAAATTTAAAATAAGACAAATGTTAAAACATTTAAAAAGTAAAATTACATGTACTGTTGTTTTAATGTAAGTTGAATGTGCACAAACCAGATTCAACTAGAAATCTGATGATTTTTCATACCTTTGTTTAAAATTGATAGTGTAAAACTGAGATTTATCAAACACCTGTTTGATAATTTCAGACAGTTCAGAGGTTTTCCCATCACATTCTACCTTATACCACTTCTATAAATTCCCTATTTAGATACTTAAATTATTATAAGATCTGTAGTGATAGAGAACAATAGAATCTGTGTCGTGGTTGCTTTGCAGTTTGAAGGCAGGAGCGGGTCTCCTGATGGGTCAGTCCAGGCGATGTTGTTCCACTAATGGTCAAAGTGGCTGCACCACAGATGCTTCTCCAGTATCTAGGAATGCCTGGCTTCACCAGATTCCATATTACACGATTTCCTAATACTTTGATAAAATAATGTTTGCGAAAGGATATTCACTATCACTTTAATTTAATTTCTCTCTTCGTTATGTGGTTAAACATTGTGGGTTTCTCCTTTAGTCTCTGTTAATATCCACTTTAGGTTTTTTATCTTTTTAATTCAGTTAGATTCCTTAAGTGGATATTCTAAGTTTTATTCATTAATCTCTATTTAAAATTTTCGAATCTCTTCCCAGCCTGCGCGCTGTCTATGGAATCTGCCTATCTTGTCTTCCAATGTCTTTCTTTTCTGCTTTTCACTTCTCCGGATTCTTGCCATTTGTTAAAACCTAACTAAAATGCAATTTTTCTCTTCAAGCAGTTTTTGCTACTTAAATAACATGAACTTGCCTATTGCTTACTCTGTAACTGTGCCATCATGTGTCACAACATATTCCTTGAGATAATAGACGCATGTCTATGTGATTTCATACTACACATTGCATTGAATTGAAGCCATAAAGCTGTTATTGTGCCTGCTAGTGTGTTTGGGAACTAGATTTCTATTTATTATGCATATTTGCTGAAGTCTTTTAAATATGATTGCCATAGCTCATCATGTATATGTGTTAGATGATTCATTGACCAGTGCATTTTATTTGCTTATAAAATCTCCACAAGGTTTTATTACTGTTTCCCAATCAATGTAGCAATAAAAGCTAATAGGAAAGGCTAAGCAAATGTTCTTGTTAATAGAGCTTACATGCTTATGTTAGACACATCAGAAAGTTCTTACACTTATTACATCAAAAATATTGATTTATCATGCACTTTTATTTAGATTGCTTGGTAGTTGTTCAGCTCAAAGTATCTATAAACAATGCTGTTAATTTAATAGGAAAAAGTCTCATAATACAGTGATACTCATACAAATTGTTTCTTGCCAGACATATCCACTGCTCACGGTGGCTCTCTAACTGGTTTTATACTGCTCATTCACATGGTCGCTGTTGTATAGATCTTCTCTCTACTAGGTATGCTAATCAAATAAATGTTATTTTGGAGATTTTGAGTTAGCAAACATTTTAATATTTCCCTAATTCAACTAGTGACTGTTGAAAAACAGGCTGCAAGTTAAGAATGAAAGCAGAAATGGAATTTATTTAACTTGCTAACTCCACTCGAATTTTCTAACCTCAGGTCCTGAAAATAAGAAAAAAACCTTGTGTAAAAGATCAGAAATGAAAGTGTGTGGAGTATTAGTTTTCTTTCCTGATACAAAACTTGATTATGGTTGAGGTTCTTAATGTGTGGAGGAAGTCACCAAGAAAAAAATGAGATATACACACGCCCTGAGAGAACTTTACCCAGGCTCTTACCAGTTGAGTAGAACTAGTCTGTCTTCGAATATATCTATTTCAGCCAAGACTTTCACAGCAGAAGGGAGGCTTTTGCCTTCTATCTATCTTCATAAAACTTTCTCAGAGATATTTAGACTGGAAGAGTGTTTAATCATTAATTATCACTTAAGGCTTTGCCAAAGCTAGCAGTTTAGTAAAACTTAAAAAACAAGACAGTTTAAAGGTTATATTACAAGACAGTATAAAATTGGTTTAAATGTAATATACTTTTAAACTAAATAATATTTAATACCACATATAAATAAAACCAAATTTTTTTCTCTTTTCAACCCATCCACATATGTATATAGGCATTCCTTGTTCACTATCTGAGTTCTTTTTCTGCAAATAGGTCATTAAATGAATTGGCCACTAAATGAGGATTATATATATATAGAATGTATATCAAAATATTCAGGTAAAAGCCATGGTCAAAAGGAACCCCAACTTGAAGACTTTTATTTGCATAATTCTTGCATGCAGTACAGCGACGTGTGAAACCCTAGTCACCCCAGTACTGTACCACACAGGGCAACCGGCAAAACTGCAGCACTGTTCAAACAAGATGTATTGTGGGAAAAAGACACCGAGGCTCTGTAAACTAGATGTGCAGAACTGTGCAAAAGATAAACGATCGGTCCTAAGTCCCAGAAGGGCACCTGGTCTTAGGTCTGCGAAGGCCCTGTACAGGTAGTCACCGAGGAGCGTCACCCACACAGACAAGCACGCCTTGAAGCCAGTTTGCCTATTGCAGGCAACATCGGCCTTCTGGATAGTTCAGGCTGGGTCTCTGCAAGTTTCTAGAGGTGGATTTGTATGTTATTTTTTTCAGTTATTAAAGCCAATGAGGTGATTTTTGCCTTCTCAAATATCAAGTGATAAAATGTATAGCCTCTTAAGTCTGACAAATTTAAAATCTATTAACTTCCTAATTTCAACCCCTAAGTCAATATTCTTATTTTTGAAATACCTTGTTTTTGCAAAGAACTAGCAAATATTTCTGAAGTTCAACTTGAGCTGCAGCTTTAAGCATCTGGGGGGTTAATTTAAAACTCAACTGGAGGATGCAGATAGCCGTGTACGTCCCTCAATGGAGAACTATCGGAGACACTTACCTCAGGACCACAGACCTGTCTCTCTGCGGAGCAACTACAGATTTTCTGGACATTCCCAAACCACATAAATGGACTGCATGTCAAGACAGAGAGTTGTATATTTTTGTTAACCAGCTTCGTCAGAATATATCCTTGTTACATGTTTTAACAATACTCTTTAACAACCTTTCATCTAAATTTTATTCCATTTTTTTCAATTTATGTTGTGTAGGTTGAAAATGTCTAATGTATAAATAAGAATTTATACAAATTCAAGTAAAATATAAAAAGAATACCAATTAATTTACATTCATTCTAAAAACTTAATTATAAACCACCTCTCTAATTATAAATCACTAACGTTCAAAAAGCATGAATAAATTTTGCTTTTGATGAGTTCTTTAAAAATAAACTATTTATTTTGCAATCTTATCATAATAATCAAACGTTAAAAATAACTCACAAAGGTAAAATTCTCAAAAATCTACTTTATTCTGATTTTGCCATGTTTTAACTTTTGAAAAACATTTAAAGAGCAAAAATAAATTTTTTACTTCTATTCTTTTGTACTATTTCTACCTTTGGCTACTCTTCCTTGATAGCAGAAAGCCTTCCAAAATAGTGTTTTTCTTTCCGCAAAAAACATTTCATAGAGTTGGTATATCTCAGTAAATTAATTCATCTCCTTATTTTGAGTCATTTACTTTACCTCCAGCATTTGTTTACTTAAAACAATAAAACTATCCACTATTTTCTTATTTTCCTTAAGATATTTACCATGGGCCTAGATGCTGGGACCAAGATTATGAATTTTTCATTTTGTTTTGTTTTGTTTTTGAAGATTTCAAGCTATGTTCTATAAATAATATAACAATGTATACAAACACTAATAAAATATACCTATAGTCATGTTACAAAACTATCGTAAAACTCAATATTATAGCAATATTCATTATTGTATGCGCACATAATAAATGGCCATATAATTATAATGCCTGTATCTCATTATTTGCTTTTCTTCATTTAATTATAGGCAATAGTCATTAACTTACTTGTTCAAAGCATGTTTATTGCTTATCACCTAATTAGTAAACTTCTATAATTTACATGTAGAAGAGAGTTTAAAGTGTGATACCGCTAGCAGATACTTACAGAAAACTGTACAGATTTGATAATGTTACTAAGCCTCTCCAGCTATAGATTATACTTGTCTTTTCCTAACACATATTCCTATGAAACACTGATGAGTGTGAAACTGAGAGTAGTGCATTAGTATTAGCACATTGGTGCAGAGGGGTGAGAGGAGAGTATTAGTATCAGTACATCAGCACAGAGGAGTGATAGGAACGGGTAGCCTTAACACGTGGGTTTAGAGGGGTGAGAGAACCGTGTGAGAACAGACAGGTGAGAGGGGCCTGTTAGCAGCAGGATACAGCACGGATAGGTGAGGGAACCATGGTAGTGCTAGCATGTCAGTAAACAGGCACGCGCATATGCAGTGAACATAACTTTGAGGCCAGTAACCAAACACTGTGATCACCTAAGAAGACGCATGAATAGGTGATTCCCCCTGCACCAGGAACTCAGTGAACCATGACTGCAACTCACCGTCTGAGGCTTTCTGTCCGTGCCTGAAGGTCTTGCCAAGCATAGAACCTTTTAAGCCACATGGCCAGCCTTCTTGAAAGGGAAAATGAGTCTTGGCACTTTGGACCAATTTAAAGAGTGATCCAGACCCAGGCAAAGCAATCAGGGTGATTTACAAAGAATTCTTTTTTTTTTTTTCTTAAGGGAAAATCCTGCTTCTGGTTTTCTCTGCCTGTCTTTTCTGATCCACAGAACAGTAACAGTAATAGTGCTTACTCTATAATGTCATTGAATCACTATGGAAAATATGTGTCTGCTCTGAGGCAGCTAGAGAGAGAGTTACTGATGTCACTCAGGCTACTGAAGTGTGAACAGTGACAGGGTTGGGGCGACCAGGGCCTAAGGGAAAATTGCTGTGATATTTAAGCAATAAGAAGACACCTTCTGAAACGAGCTTTCATATTTTTTGTGCTTGTTTAACTGCTGCTACTACTAAGCACTGAATTCTGTTTATTGTTAAGTGAATGTTGTCTTGCCCGCTGTTATTCCAAAAGAATCCTGGCTGTTTCTAATAAGCATAGGGTCACCTTAGTAGCACACTTAGTGCCAAGCAGCACCGAATTACTGAATTCCACCTAAATTATTCCAGTAACAGACTCGAGCCAGCCACAAAGAGTGTTCTACAGGGAGAAGAGAGCAGAGCACCTTGAGGTGTCCTGAGCAGGATGGCACAGTAATTCACTATTTGGCTTTATTATTATAGCGATAAGACATTTATTGGTGTCTTGTTGGTAAATAATTTTATTACTTCCAGAAATTGTGTAGGAAATAAAACCTTTTAATGTATGAAATGTTGGAAAATGTCTATCTCAGTGTTTAAGAGGAACCCAGCACCTATCATTCTGTCCTGATTGGGTGGAATCTACGTCCTAGACACGAGGACACCAATCCAGTCAGTGACAGTGGGAGACCTGTTCAATGTGAATGGCACTAATGGCAGAATTACACAGAGGATCAAAGGAACAGATACAGATTCACCATAAAATTGATCTTTGCTTTACATTTCCACTGAGGAAAGTTTTAGTTATCTTATTACACAGAAATCAGGGTTAGATATGGGTTTCAAAACTTTCTTACGATGATAATGCCAAAAGGATTGAAGAGTCATCTTCTCTCTCAGAACTCGGAAAAGTCATAATCTGTGCAGGAAAATTATAATGAAACTTAAAGGCATTTCAAATTCTTCTTCAGTCTTGCAGGTCTGAGAGATGCATCACTGATATCTGGGGTACATGACTGTGTTTGTTCACTTCTTGAGGTTAACAAAGGAGCATCCTCCTGTTTCATACTTCTTTACTGTGCTACAGAATTTCCATTGTCTCCACAGCCCTGACCTTTAAGACAGAAACCAATCTCACAAATGTAAATTTCCTTTTAAACAGGCCTGTCTTTACTCCATGAATTTCTATGTAGGAAGTAGAATATCCTGTGTGCATTTTCCTAATATATCAGGGACAAGATTAATTTTGCTTTCTGTGCAGTGAATCTAAGGAAAAACACAGGGTTTCAATTTATGCTTCCAAAAACCAAGATAAACCCATCCTACATAAAGGAACAGTGTCACAGATTGCAATTTATGTCTCAGTGTAAATGTCATTTCCCTGCTTACCATTGGAACTTTAAGTTCAGCCTTTGAAAAAAGCACTCTCTGTTCCTGTTATTACAAGCTACATTCCTGACAGCTCTCACATTAATAACACCGGAGTGCTCGCTTTAATGCCTTGCTTATAGAGCTTGTTATATTATCATCTACCCGTCTTTGCCTATTCTCAAAGAAAACATGTTCTAATGAGATTTAGAAAAGCTTAAGCTTCTAAACAAAGGAGAGCTTCCTTTGAACTGGCTCTGTTGACAACATGAAGACTTACTTGGAGTGTGAAGTCTGTACACCCTGGCTGTATTCCATCTAGGCACAAAGGTGTAGAGCAATGTCCTCCTGCCAGACTCCAAGTGTATGCTTACAGCCTAGAAGAGCCAGGATAGGGAGCTACCATGAGGGGTTAGACAGAAGAAAGGCATAGTTAACTTTATAAGCCATGTGGATATGAAAAACTGAACTTTAATTTTTAACTTAAAAATATGTTTAGGAGAATATTTTATTATAATTTTAATTGAAGGAATCTATCACAACCACATTGCTTTATGTCACCTAATGACTGGCTACATTTATACAGCTTGAAATAGAGGTCAGGCACAATACAGAAAACCGAGAGCTAGAAGAGAGAGGACTGTAGGAAAGACACTTGTTCCGTAGCATGAACTTTAACCATACGGTGATATACAACATGACAGTGGATAACAGTGTGTTTTGGAAGGAAAAGAGAGGTAAAAATGCAAAATATATTATTTCTGGTCATGAGAGATAGACCAAGAGTCCAGTTTCAAGACAAATACAGTCAGAATATTATAATATTTCCAGAGGAAAAAACCTATACATCCATGTATGTGAAGTGAAGTAATAATCACAAAACCTTTTACTTATTTGGAAGAAAGAACCTGCATGGAACCAGCCTGATATATCTTACTATTATTTGGATGAGAAGATTGTCTTTCTCTGAAACTTAGATTACCATAGATACGGAAGGTAAGGCTATTAATGAAGTATTTTCTCTTTGTTAAACATGACTCTGTGGGCTTTTCTCTTTTGAGATGCTGGATAGCATACCAACTCATGGTCTAGAAAAGCCTTCTACTATGACTTTCCTAGAAGCTTGAGCTACAAATATATATTGAGAATAAAGGAGAAATCTTATTTATTCAGGTTAAAGTTGATAAAAAGAAGCCACAAGGCTTAAGATATCACTAGATGATCAGATTCGTAATCAATAATGATCAAAAATTGAGGATATAGGTTAGAAATCAGTAGATACTTTTTATGTTTACATTTATTTTCTTCAGTGGGGAAATTTGAACCTTCTTGTTAGCAATTTGCATTTAATTTCTTTCTGTTTTCCATGCTTCCTCTTGGTTTGATAGGCTTATTTGTTACATGACAGAACCCCACTAATCTGGGGGTGACTCTAGCAGCTACTAGATGGAACAGAGAAGGAATCAGGAAAAGGGAGGAAGAGTCCATGTTTTCTGATTTCTTTTTGTTAATCAAGTATTCCTGGGAATCATGAATTAGAATGTGCCATGAGGCTTCTTAAAAGATGAGAATATTATTACAAGCTTAACTCCAGCTCTGCAATCAATAAGAATTCTGATGTGTCAGTAGAGAAAGGGCTACCTAGCACAGAAGGACACCTGACTGCTCTAGGAGTGCTCCGATCAACTGGAATTTTAGAAGGGCAAAAAGACATGGGACAAAAATGAAAAGAAGTTCATGGAAGCCAGCACAAAAGCAGAACACTCACGAAGTGTGGTGCAGTGAGAATGACGTTAGGAAGGGCAAAGCCCAGCTTAGCGTCCCCTGGTGTCTTCCAGAATGGCGCCATCTGAGACTGGGGACTTGATGTTCTACGGGGACACCATTATTTCCAGTGACATAGATCTACTGATCTGTCTCCTTTACTGGATTCTGATTTCCTTCAGGGAAAGAAATGTGTGCTTCTGTCTTCTAATCTGAAGAGATTACTTGTAAAGTAGGGAACTTGATACATCTTGAAGAGTTATTGAAATATTTCATACCCATAGTTATAAGGCAACAATCCAAAGGCCAGCCTTTACAAGTCATGTACAGAAAAGGGCTTGACTTGCTGCTCGTCAGAAACAAGGAGCATTTTACACTATATTTTTTGTCAAAAAAACCTTGAAATAAAATAAGATATAATGTTAAACCTAAGTACAATAGTCTGGATACTTCAGAGGTGTAAAGCTAGGAACAGGACACAACCTTATCTAAATGACTTGAGGTTTCGATTGCCTAAACTGCTTAAACTGTTTCCCATTTCACAACATTTGATTCCATGGTTAGGACCATTGAGTATCTTAAATGGTACAGGTTAAATGGATGAGGTTATGCTCAGTTCTTTCCCTTTGATTCTCAAGTTCCAAGTATGTAAGAACCTCTTGAATTCATGTTTAGAGTTTGGATTCTTTCAATTGTTTTAAGAAATTCATACTCTCCTCTTGTTAATCCCTTTAAGATTTAAGGTAATTTTAGTACAATATAAATGTGAATTGATCTTGCTTTTCCAGTAATTGTGCTTCAATAAAAGCCCTATGAACTCTGAGCCAAATTTGGAACAGAATAGTAATTATAGGCATACACTATGCTTCATATATTGTTTGATTTTATCTTTCTATTTTGCCTATAATTGTAAAATTTTGAATAAGTTACATAGATTTCTGAATTACAGTTTACTCATCTATAAAGCAAAAATAACACTTTCTTCATTGGGTTACTATGAGCATTAAATGAAATAATCCATGAAATAGTGAGTAGCAAAAATCATGGTACATGATAATTGTCTCAATAAATGTGAAGGTCTAATTGCTATGTGTTTAATTTTCCTAACCCTCAAATTTTTCAACTGTGAAATAGAGGACAGGAGAATCAACTTGCAGAGCTGTAATTAAGATTTAACTGGAATGGAAGAGCGTGTGACTCTGTGCCTGACTCACAGCAGCAGCAAAGGAGTGCTACTCACGGCCCTCTTGAAAGTCCTCAGGGCTGTTGGCAGGCTGGCCACATTCATCTGAGATGTGTGTGTTCCTGTTAAGTCTGTGAAGATACACATCGGGATGCCAAACCAGACATCTCTTGGTTTAGAGCTATGATTCTTAATGTTCATGTAGGAGCTTTAAAGCTTTGAGAAGCTACTGAAAGAAGCAGCTCTTTGCAACAGTATATGAGTGTGGGTGGATATGTGTCCAATGTCAGCGAGTTTGTAGACACCTTTAATCAGTTCATGGCATGTGGACTCCAACCGGAACACCTTTGTCTACAGCACATCCCAGCCAGGCAGAAAGGTCCGCAAATAACTCATGTGGGATCATCCATCGCCTGTTGCGGTCTGGCTGTATGCATGTCGATCCTGTATTCACTTGGGTCACTGCTGACTGGTTTAGCTTCAGTGTTTCCAGGGAGAACATACATAATTTTTCTTTAGAGCATGACTAATACATTGGGGTTCACAAGTCAGTACCTTCATAAACACTAACTGACATTAAAATGAGATGAGGAAAACTTCACTCTCTGAGAAATACCATCCAGGTCTTCCAAAAATGAAATCAAAATATCAACCTGTTTAAATAAGGGTCTATAGAAACTGTAAGAGAGAAGTCAGGAACTCAAAATTAATAAACATAGAAAATAAATATATGCATATATATTAGGTAACCACTTACCTAACTCAAAGCAGCAAAATGCAATTTTCCACTTGTTTGGTTTTGTGGATTGAGTCGCTCCTTAAACTTCTCCTTTCCTTTGCTGTCACTGATCTAATTGCAGAAGCTAAGCTCTCAGAAACTGTTTAAAGACTTGGAAAAAAATGTGAAACAGGTTTCTTACACTCCCAGATATTTCACCCATGCCAAAAGGTAGTAGATTTTTTAGGTACTCAGTACTCTTCTTTCCAAATCACTGATTTTAAAATTACTATGAAAAGGTGTATAATTTCTGATAAAAATAATAAGTAAACAGATAAGAGACATAGAATAAATGCATTCACAACTGTCCCAATGGTAGATTTAATTCTTCCTAAATTGGTTAACAAATGATTGTAATGTGGAGTCAAAACTTTACTTTCCTGATTGTATCGTGAATGTTGTGTAAGTTAATACCACACCAAAGTTTCAGACACTGTATTTTATCCATTATCTGTGTGAGGTATTAAAACTTCTGATGCCATATTTTGGGCGTATCTCAGGAATGTGTTCAACACACCAATGTCTCAGGTATTTGTAAAGAAGTATACCATTAACTGTCTTTGATAACTTTAAGAAAATACGATTAATGCCCTGCATTAACTTTTCATGTCTGATACCTTTATAGTGTAAGATTTAGAGTTTATAGTAAAGAAAATCTTTCAATAGACATAAGAGCATATGACCATATTCTGAAGTGAATATGGATTCAAGTTTTGGCCCCAGAATGTACTATTTCTGTAGCTCTACAAGCCTGCATTTCTGACTCTGACTTTATCCCTTATCACAAGAGCCAGAGAGCTAGAGTGGGTTCAGGAGTAGAGCAAAATCATTTACTTGAAGGCAGGATAAAGGAATTTATTTTATTAAATGTAACACAAAATTAAAATCTAAAAGATTTGCAAAAATTGAGTGATACCACTTAACTTTTGAGTAATTGAAATTATTTAAGTAAAAAAATTTAAATTGAAATAAGAATTTTTATGTCTTGCTTATAACTCAGAAAGCATTACTTTTATGCATACATTTATATTTCTGTGTGACTTCAAAATTCAACAATTCTGTAATGAATTTAGATGACCACTCATCAGAATTATATTTTCAAAAATGTTCCTTAAATCCTTGATACTCACAATATAATCCAGAGAGCAGGAGTATTATATTAACATGGAATGGTACAGAAATGCAGGTCTTAGACCCTTAAAGAAGTTTAGAATCTTAGTATCCTGGAGATACTGAGTCTGCATATGACTCTTAATGTGGTTATTTGAAAATCTGTGTCAATAAAACCTGAGAATACAGTCTTGAATATGACTTTTTATTAATGTTATGCTTTTATTGTATTTTAAAATTTATTTTCTTTCAGAAGAGATTTACCTATATTAAGAAATACAATACAAAGTTCACATAAATTTAAAACATAACTTAAAGACTTTCACATTTTGCTGGCAGGGAGCATTAATGGAGAACGTTTTAGTTTCAGTGATAACAAACAGCCAGACAGCACACGTGCCGTAGGTGCTTAAATACAGGTTTCCCCCCCCCCCCTACTTTTTAGGAAAATTTCAAAAGAAAAGATTTAGAATTATTCAACAAAAGTCAATTCCAAAATATGTTCAGTTAAGATCTCTATCAAAAGTTTCAGATAGATTCTTATTTACCATTCAAATATTTTCTTTTCTCCAGCAGCAGGATCATGGAAAATGTTCATTAAGCATAAGTAATATGAAACTTCCTTAATGAACAGGGTTTTTAAAATCAATATATTATTGTTGGAAGACATTAAATAATTCCATTTACACAGTTTTTAAACTTTTCTGTCTTGAAAACACTTTTTTTTTTATAACTCTATTTGAATTGGTAAAACCCCTTTGAATTACAGAAAACTCTTTATGTTTAGTGTGGAAAATACCACATAAGTTGTTTCCTTGGAAAATCCTCTGCCCTGAAATAGTTCTACCTAGTATGATAACTATTAATTAGTAAAGCAGTATGAAAGCATTTTAGCGACAGTGTAAGAGTGAAACCACAAATGCATGTACCAATCAGAAGGCCTGCTGCCAAATAAAAAGGACAGCTGAGTTTGAGGCATTTTAGTAATGCTGTGTTTGATATTCAGCAATTCATTTTGTCACTTCTCAATTCCCTAGCAGGCAATGAGTAACAGGAAGGAAAATCTTAAAAGGAAATTTACAAGAGAAAAATCTTCAGGTTTAGAAAATGCTGTCATTTTTCCCTCTGTGAATTGAAAATGTATATCATTATTTGATTTCCTCACACAGAAGAACTTGTCTCAGAATGTTGATTTTTCTCAATACAGTACTACTTCAAGCAGTATTTCTGTCTGGGTGCATACATACCTTGGAACACATAGAAGGACCACTGTGCTCTAGGGTTTATAGTTTGGAAACCTTCATCGTATGTGGTACAGGGAAGAAATGCGGAGGTATTATGAAATGAAAGGCAAAACAAATCAATGCTCATCTTTTCATGTTTATGTAGAAAAGATATGTAGAGAGATAGATATAATTTTCATAAAGTATCTGTAGCTTGTGAGGAATTTCTTATTCATTATTTTATTTAATAATAGAAGTGTATCAGATAAGTTCATTAAGGCACTCAGAAGACATACAACTTCACCAAGGTGACAACAGCTACTGGACCTGGAATATGGAATTGCAACTCAAGTCTTTTCACTGAAAATTTTACTACTGAATCTAATTGTAATTCTAAAAGTTAGAAAATGTCCTGAATTAAAATATAAAGTAATAATAATTGTAACTGAATCTGTGTGGGACACAGAGTTCAATGCTGTGATTAACAGAGTTATTTCTTTTGCTAATCCTATGCATGGAATCTATATTACAAGCATATAAAGTCAGTTAGTTGACTTGAAAATGGTAAAGTCAGCATGTTAACTCAAGCCATCCACTCTAGAGTCTGTGTTTTAATGTTTCCCAAATGCAATGCTTTTAGCTATACTTAACCTAGTGCTTGATACACTGTCAATTTTCCAAACAATATGCTATAAGGTATTAAGTATTGATACCTAATATTGACTTTGATTGGTTGGCAGGGAATGTTTTTGAATACTAAGCACGGTATTGTTGAAAAATCATGAGAGACTGTGCTTAGACACATACTTGATTGTTTAATTGTTCACATGTAATTTATACATAAATATGGAATATGCTCATACCAGAACTGAACAAATTCAAAATAATAGTAAATCTATCTTGAATACAGATAGTCTAAGACCTGCAGTGTTTTGATTTGACTTTTCACCTTTATTTTGGTGTCGAAGTGATACTCAGTCAATGAAAGGCAGATTTTGCTTTTGAACTTTTTCCAGGATAAGTAGTCCTCTTCTGACGTTAGGCAGTTGGAGTGAACTGCAGTAAACAGCATCAATCACAAGAGAAACCACTGATTCTCTGAGATGTACTGTGTTGCTAAGCTGTTGTGTTTGGCAGTTTAGGTATATTAAATGCATTTTGACTTATGCTCAATTTATAAGCAGATTATTGGGGCATAATCTCATCATAAATTGAGCAGCATCTGTACCATCAAAACAGACTACACTCTTGATGTATCAAGATCACATAGAGTAACAAAAAAGCTAACTGGAATATTTTTACCTTCAAAAGTCATGATATTCCTGCAACCGAAAAGTTCAAAAATATACCTTGTTTATAAATTTGTGTCAATTTTAGATATTCACTATCAAAGGATTAAGTACTGCTAATACCCAACCATTATATTTCAAGAAACTTGGACTCAGAAAGTTAAAGAATTTGCCATCTCTCACAGTAAACAATAAAGCTCAGAATGTACTCAGTGTGGTTCTGAAGCCCAGGTGGAAAGTGAGGCTTAATACTCCTGTCTCTGTGTATTTGTGCCGTGATGACAAAGCACAAGATGGAGAACTTTTTTCATCATTCTGGGAACTCCAAAGTCCAAGACCAATATGGCCCCATTCAGGTGACTGTGGGCATCTTCCCTGGGTCTAGATGGGTGGATGGTGGAAATGCAGGGAGCTCTGGCTAGCTGGCTCCAACCTTTGTACACAATCATGGATCTAATCCATGATGGCTTTCTAAAGAACTGACTTCTTAATTCTGTCACACTGGAATTTAAGTTTCTGCATGCTAATTCTGAGGGACGCTTTCATCCACTCCATAAAAACTGCTCTTAGATGCTTCCTTCCCACCAAGTTTGAAGGGGAGAAAGGTTCATCATGAGATGCGCAGAGAGCAGAGAGTGGCTGTGTTGTAGTCTCAGAACCAAATGTCTCTTTTCAAAATAATGCCCTGCTTCTTGCCCACTTCTCACCTTTCTGAAGAGGCACAATGTCACATGCACATTTGCTGAATTTTCTCCATGAGTTTTCTGGTTTCTTCACACATTTGGAAAAGTGGTGTCAGTAAATTACATTGACTTTAAATATTTACCTCATAGATAATTGTCTAGATTTTTGAGTAAAATATTACTAGTTTCTTATTTCTGTTTTCATATTTTTATCAATAAAATTATAGGAAACCATAGACTCAGTGAAATTTGTGACTGGAACTTGTGTACACTCTTTTAGATATTTGGGTTAATGCATAGTAGGATATTTTATGAAGGACAAAAATGTCAAGCAAATGTTTCTTCACAAAGCAAGATAAAACACAAAATAATAATTTCTTATATCTGTATAGCATTTTATAAAATGCTACCCATTCCAGGTTCATTTACTTGATCCTGACAAGCAAAATCAATGGCACTGTTGATAGATAAATTATTACAAGACTGTCCCTCTCCTCCCTCTTCCTCTTCCTTTCTTGTGCTCCTCCTACCTCACCCTCCTTCTTCAATTACTTTCAATATTTTGTGCATACAACATGACTCAGATGTTGAGTTCGTGGCCCACAGATCTATTTTGACAGATAAAGTTTATTATGCAAGATGCTGTTTAAAATGAAGATTTCTCCATGTTAAGAAATATCACATAATATTAAGTAGTGTTAGAATGTTCTTCAATATTTCACAAGAAATTACATTATATAGTCAGCATTTTATGCCTCAATTTTGTCTTATATTTAGATATAGTGGTTTTGCACACAATGGTGTCCTACTCTATCATAAAGAAAGATAGAGTTGAGTCTTTTGTGGGAAAATGCATGCACTTTGAGACCACATACTAAATGAAATAATTTTATGTAGTGTTCAAACACTTTAAATATCTCTGGGCTGCTTCTATGTGAAAAATCCAAAGTATAAATAAAAAGAAAAATAAAACAGATAATGAGAAGATAGATATTTCTCAAATGTGAAGAGAGTCAAGAGATGGGGAAAGAGGATGAAAGCAATGTGTTATAACTTGTAACAAATCGACACAAGGGATGTAAGCATTATGTACTGCAAACATGCCCTAATAAAATTAAAAAATGGTATACCCCCTAAATCAGGGTGGCAACGAGAGAATCCACTTTAGGTTGACTAAATTCTACGTGATTAAATTTTGATTCCTCCTTGAAAAGCTGGGATACCTGAAATTCTAAGTGCCAATCAAGAAAGTGAAATGCCACCTCCTTTCATTCTGTGGGTCCGCAGTCCAGGTCCCAGCGGCCTGGGCTGCCAGTCCATTCAAGGAAATCTCCATGTATGTAGAGCAAACAACTATTCAATGCGGCGGAAAGATTCATGTGAATTACTAGAACTATTTTAACTTGGTATCATCTTTGGGATTCTTAAAGGTGGGTACTTTTTATCACCGTAAATGTTAATCACTCTCCACTCAGTACCCTCACAGCATGGGTTCCCAGAACCTTCAGATACCAAAATCGGCATATGCCCAAGTTCCTTCTATAACGTAGCAGATTTGCATATTGTCTACAAACATTTCCACACCCATTTGAAATCATCTCTGGTTAACTTGCATTAACTACTGTAAGTGCTATGTACATCCTAAGTAAATAATTGTTACTCTAAGGAACAATGACAAAAATAACCAAAAAAAGAGATACTTACACGTGTTCAGTACAGAGAGCAGCGGACATGGTTCAGGGTTGGTTGAATCTGTGACTAAAGCAACCATGGACGCGGTGAGGGGCGGCTGTCTCAATATGCATTGTGAGTCCTCTGAGTGGAAGACTGTCTCGCCCTCGCCGCGTGCACACCTTTGCTGCTCAAGACAGCTGAGAACAGAACGCAGGTGAAGCACTCAACACGGCAGTGCCTGTCGGCCACTCACTCCAGCTGCCTGGCTTTGCTCTGTCCCTGAGAATATTAAACAAACAGTGAGGAGCTGCGGTGCCTTCAGGTCCAGCCTTTTATCCTGCTGTTTCTCCAAAGCTCACTGTGGTGGTTCTAGGCCAAGGTAACATTATCCACAGGTCAGAGTGATCATCCTTCTCTGTAGAATCTCCACATTTCCTAAAAGTGAGGCTTCAAATAAAATTTTGGAACACAGGTGTAGTTTGTGCATAGGGATCAATTTTTATGTTTTTTTAAAAAATTTGAATGAAAGAATAAAATCCCCTATATCCCTCACCCATACTCCTTTCCACTAATGGTAATTTCTTATATTACCATGACACATGGTGGAGAGCAGAAGGTTAACATTGGGACAGTAATCTTAGTTAACATCTTGAAGGCCGCTGTAATGTAGATCTTGAAATTCTCAAGAAGGTCTATGAGTTAACTCCTCAGATGCCAAGGCAGCCCTGCTGGGAGGTGAGGTCTTGTGGAAAGGCCCTTAAGTCACTGGGTGAGTACCCTGAATGGAGAATGTGGACTCCGGCCCTTCCTTATCTATGCCATGTGCTCTCCATCATTGCCACCTGACACATGCCAGTGTCCCCAGAGCTCTGTGCTCACTCAGTTACCATGAAACCTTAAATCCCTGAGCCAAAACAAATCTCATCTCTGCAGAAGTTAATTTTGTTTGTCATTAGATAGATATCTGACTGACACATAGACCTTCTGTGAATTGTATCACATGGCCTCTGATGTCCTTTGTTGGGTTACAGGCTCTTACCTGAGGTCACATGGTCTTTATTTTTCCTTGATTTGCCCTGGCGTTTAACAGTTCCTTAGTCTCCTTGTCTTTCAGGATCCTCAGACTTTTGAAGTTTACTGAACAAGTATTTTAAATGATCTATTACCCTAGACTGCCATCGTAATTGTGTTCTTAAAAAGGTTAATTAAGATTAATTTAGATATTGATCTTGGCAGATTAATTTGAGTATCCCTATTTGAAATGTTTGGGAGATGTTTTTCAGGTTTTTAATTTGTTCAGAATTTTGAAATATTTGAATATGTATGTTATATCTGGGTATGGAATCCAACAAAATTCATTAATTTCAGAATGCAATAAAAGTAATTATATGCAAAATCTCAATGGAGACATGTCACATGAAGTCAAGTACAGAATTTTCTACTTGTGGCATCAGTCAGTGTTCAAATTTTTCATGGAACATTTCAGAGTTTAGGTTTTTGATTTACGGATCTATGGATATATGAGGTTGAATGTGGTTCTCTCCCTCAGGTTGTTGGAGTACTTTCACACAGGAGTAGCTATCTGGGTGAGAGCTACAGTTTCAAAGGTGTAGATCAGGTTTCTTCAGTGAAGTCTATAAATGTAACCTTAACATTTTTAAGCTCTGCAAAAAGAATGCAAGGCAGAATAGAGCAATAATGCTAAAAGTGAAGATAGAATTATTCTATGATACTTATAATTGAGAAAAACACATGAATTCAATAAATAGGCAGTCAATGGATAAATTAAAGTATATTTACATTCTGTAATGTATTTTTTACTTGGCTGGTAGACAGGAAAGTTCTTACACATGTTGTGTATGTATGAAAAAAAGTAATTTCTCGTGTAAAAGATGCTTCTGTTTAAATGTGGGAAGCATGTGATAAGAAGATTGTTTTTATAAACTGGCCAAAGTCCCTTTGCTGATCTGTTTAAAGGCATAAACTTAGCTGAAATAGCACAGTGTGCCTTTTATTTTCAGCTTTTAAAGTTTGAGTTAGCAGTCCAGGAATTTAGCTCAATGACACTAGCACTTGTCTGGCAAGTATGAGACCTTGAGTTCGATCCCCAGTACAAAAAAAAAAGAAGAAAGAAGGAAAGAAAGAAAAGAAAGAAAGAAAGAAAGAAAGAAAGAAAGAAAGAAAGAAAGAGAAGAAAGGAAGGAAGGAAAGAATGAGAAGAACCACTAATCACGCTCCTGAACTTGTAGGAGAAAAGTAGATTTCCCCTTAAATCTACTTGATTCTATCGTTTGGAAACGTCCTTTGTAGAACAGATACTATGTAATGCAGGTACATGGGGAGCAGTGGGAATGAAGGAAGAATTCACCTCCGGCTCAAAGTACAAGAAAATAAAGGTGATATTAACAGTGTGTTTGTAAAAGAAAAGCAAAAAGAAGTTGGACAAAATGAGAAGAGTGTAGCTATGTAAGCATGTGGATAGCAAAACAATAACTCATGACTTACTGAGAGATTTTGGAGTCATAATACTACAGAGGTCTCCCGAATGGAAGCGTCCCGAAGTCATCACACTACCCAAGTGTACAGAGATCTGAATGTGCTGTACTGATTCTGTGTGCTTGCAAGGAGGTTGCGGATTGTGCCTGCTGTCTGAGATACAGCTGGGTGGCAATGCTCAATGCAAAATTATACAGCGCTCAAAAGGCGAGCTGTCATGAAAACTAAGTTATCTTGATTTGGCCCTAAATTCTCTAAATAATGTGACGTAACCTTGCAGCATTTTATGACTTAGAAAACTCAAATGTAAAATATTGTGAAACTGTTCTTGTCTATAAACGTTATAGTTCAGACCTAAAATGCCCCTTGACAGTTCAGAGATTGAGCTTGGAAGATGGAACATCTAAGCTCATTAGTGGATGAATCCAGTGCTGAAGTCATAATTAATTCTAAGGCACTATGAGGAGGTAAGGGGACTGTCGGAGCCAGGCCAGTGACACGTGTGGCTGGCGGGTGACAGCTTGCTCATGTGTCTGCTGTGGCCCTCTCCTCTACAGCTGCCTTGCCCTTTCCAGCTTCTATGTCCTGGGTAAGGAACTTAACGTCCGCTTTTCCTGAAGCCCACAGCAGTGAGACAGTCAACCACGGTCCGCCCAAAACCATGAGCCCAAATAAGTTATTCCTCTCAGGAAGCTGTTTCTCAGGTAGTTTGTCCCAGTAACGAAAAATAATTCGGAAAGTAAGGCTTCACCGCACCTAGCCTGATTCTGGTACCGTGGTTGTCTCCCTCCTCCTAACTCATTCTTACGCTTTGCCCTTGTATTGACATATTCTCTTTCTCTCTACACGTAGTAAGAAACGAAGGACAAAGGATGATTTAATGTTGTGGAAAGGTAACTGATGTTTTGAATGTGCCTGGAGTTTATAACCTAACAATAAAAACATTCAGAGTTACACTTGTGGCCAAGTGTAAAGTCAGAGTTCTAGTAGTGTTTCTTGTTGTGGTTTAAAACGTATTTAAATCTAGTTTTACATGTATTAGCTCAGTAACATACTGTCATTTAAATAAAACTTCTTTAAGAAGTTCTTGCATATAATGATGAAAAATCCTCTCTGCACTTCCTGGAAAGAAACTGAAACTTGTTTTTCTTTCTTGAAACAAAATGTATGCCTAAAAGAGCAAGTCTACATTGGTTGGAAAATACGCAGATTTCAATTTAATAAAGTTCTCTCATTGTCTAGTTCATTAACTTCCTACAGAAAAATAATCCATGTTAGTGACCTGCTCATAATTACAGCTCTGGATTGAAGGTTAAATACATTGCTTTCTAAATGTTATATTTTAAACTGATTTCTAAAGTACGTCTAAAATATGCTTAATTAATGCCACTCAATGTATTTTTGCTTCTCTGTTTTTAACCTTTATTAAATATTTCTCAGTCAATAGCTTGCATTTTTGCTTTTTTAAAGAAGAAATATTATAAATTTTATTTACACTTTTAGTTTCTCAAACCAGAGAAACAATGTGAAATTTACACGTGTCCAATTTATGTCACTTGAGACTATGGCTTCAAAGAGCATTTATTTACCTAGAAATGTCTCAGCTTTTCTTTCAATATTGCAGATTAATAATCCATTGTATTAAAAAGCCACATTTTCTTTATCCATTCATTGATTGGTGGGCTGTTTGCAATATTTAGCTGTTACAAATTTTACCACTATAAACATGGATGTGCATATATCACTGTGGTATGTTGCTTGTAATTTTTTTGGCCCAATACCAAAAAGGAGAATAACTGGGTCAAATGAAACTTTTAGTTCTAGTTTTTTGAGGAATGTTCACACTAATTTCCACAGCAATTTCACCGGTCTACCTACACTCCCACCAACAATGGAGAAGGGTTCCTTTTTCCCACAACCTCACCAGCATTTATTATTGATTGGCTATTGATAATAGCCATTCTTTCTGGACTGGGATGAAATCTCAGTGTTGCTTTAATTTGTATCTCTTGAATGACCAGTGGTGTTGAATATTTTTTCATATATTTGTCATTTCTACTCCTTCTTCTGAGAAGTGTCTATTCATTTCAGATGCCCATGTTTGGATTGTATCTTTAAATTTGGTAGGGGATTTGATGTTTTTTAGTTTTTTTATATATTCTAGATATTAGTGATTTGTCTGAGGAACAGCAAGAAATTTTTTTTTTGCCCATTCTGGGTTGTTTCTTTTGCTGTGCAAAAGTTTTTTTTTTTTTTAATAAGATGAGATCCCAGTTGTTGAATCTTTGTGATAGTTCCTGTACAATTGGGGTTTTGTTCATAAAATTTTTCCCTACAGCTATCCTTAAGATCTCTACATATTCTATCTTCCAATAAAAATATTTAATGTATAATAGATAATACTAAATAGGAAAAATATTCAAATGGGAAGGAAAACTAAGAAAGGGGGAAAGGAAAGAAGGAAGGAAAAGAAAAAACTGAGAAAAGGAAGAAAAATGGAAACAAAGCCTTTGCAAATAAGGAGGGGAGAAAAGGTGGAAGGGAGAAGTGGGGAATGGGAAAAAAGAGGAATGAAGATTTGTCATGTACAGGTACAAATTCCCGATGATGAATGTGATCATTATGTATAACTAAATTTAACCAATCAACTTAATTAATTTAAAAAAAGATGAAAGTGATAGCTTATGGAGGGGGGAGGTCAGCATAGCTGCTAAAAAACACTTTTAGTATTACCTTGCCTTTAAAACAATGTGCCTGGATAACTTTAAGCAATAATAAAAAATAAATTTAAAAAATAAAAAGGCTATATTCAATAAACATTGAACACAATTATCCAATTTTATTTAATTTTATTCTGTATCTTTATTGTTACAACCATAGAAGCTTTGAGGATAGTAATATTGCATTGCAGATCCACTTGAAGACATTGAATGATCAGGTGCAAACTCAAGCATTCTCTTTCAAAATGCAACACCTCCTATTAGCTTACGAGCTGGCTACATCGATAGCCTGAGCTTTGCTACAGGAGGATGCCTACTATTAATAAAGTCTGAGCCCACAGTATCTTGCCATGGTGAGTTCTGTAATGCATTAGACCAGAATTCGCAACGTTATTTGGACTCCATTCTTTTTATAAGAATATTTCTTCTTTTTCAATTTACAGCAATCCCAAAGAGACACATCATCTCAGCAGCAAATTCCACCACATATCACATCCAACACTAAGTTATCTACTAAAATTATGCTTTTCATTGAAACTAGGGTGAAAGGGTTTGTGGAGGGACAGGAGATATTGTGGCGTGTTGGTCAGTGATAAGATGTACTTGAACGTGAAAAGTTACGGTCTGGTATTTCAAGAAGGTTATGCTCCAATGAAGGATTCAATTCACCAAGAATTTCAAGAGACAATTACAAATATAGAGGATAAAGAGCACATGCTACCTGAGAAGTTGGATAGGTTTTTATTGCTTTAATATTATATCAGGATACAGATATACAATAAGTGAATGGATACTGAATTTAAAAAACACTTAGATTTAAGTCTCCGTACTTAAAACCTTAGGCAAAACTTCGAGATCCTTTGAGCCTTAGGTCTCCAAATGGAGTTAGTCCTTACTTGACACATTTGTTGGATTTCCTGCACATGATGCGAAATGATTTGTAAAAGGGAAAACAGTCACTATGCATTTGTTCCCTCTAACCCTGTTTAATAACACATACTCTTTTAAAGTCCTAAAACTCTTTCTGGAGGCTCTTCTGAACTGTGCCCATCCGTAAACAATGTCATGGCTGATATGTGGAGCTGTGCCCAACACCCAAGCTCTGGTTAACTGGCGCTGTACATAAAAGAATTGTCTGGCACAGTGCTGCACACAAAACCACAGAATGGGGAACCTAGATCTTGGAGGAGGTAGTTGTATTGTGACCTCCCTGTAAGTATGTGGACAGTATAAGACAGGAAAAGACAGAAGAAAGCACTGGGCAGTGAGAGGTAAGGCTGCAGAACCCGCACCAGGTGGGTGCTGGACTTGGCTTTCCCAAGCTCTGCAAACGGATGCAGAACGGGAACCCTAGTGTAGCCCTGCCATTCCTGATTCCAGCTTCATACAGTATTTGTAGCCAAATTTCCTCTAACAAGTTGAGGATATTATTGAAAAATATTTTCAAACCAATGCTATTAGCTCTCAAATTTGGGGTGAAATCCTAGTGTAAAGGAGAAAGTTGGGGGAGAAAGAGTTAACATTTCCACTCTAGCCCCTGATAGTGTGAGGCTGTCCTGAGATGTCATGGCTTTCGAAAGATAATTTCCAAAGTCAGATGATGTGTTTCTGGGAAGAGAACAAAATTGCAGACAGAACCTAATTGTGGGTGGGAGAAGTAATGGAACTGCTGGGCAGCTGGGGAGATGAAACATTCTGTCTCTGCCTCAGCACTAATAACTTTCATGCTTCTCCACTCTTCCTTTCCTGTTTGCGTGACTAACATGCCCAGAATTCAGTTAAGGCTAATTGAGTTAAATTAGTTTCCTATCCAAATAATATTAAAGTAAAGATGTAAGATACAAAAAAATTGGAGCTGCTTCTTAAACCTCTATTTTAAGCCCAGAGGCAGACTGGCGAAACGTCTTCCTTTCCGCTTTTCCCCTGTTTGAGAAAAGAAACCATGTTTTGAGGAGCAAAGCACTATTGCCATATACTCACATCTACTTTTTCACATTGGCAAAGGATCCTGGGATTCTGTTTCCAAAAATCTGAACTCTTCCTCTTCCTGCAGTGGCTGCCAGGTCTCTGCAGAGTCAAGGGAAATGGAAAGAGCCCTGGGAAGCAGCCTGCCGAGGAGATGGCTAATTAATGAAATGCACTCGAGAAAGTATTCATAATTAAAGGCTTATTGGAGAGCAAGATGAAATCATTCACAGAACTCTGGCTCCATATCCCTCAGCAGGAATCACTGCTAAAAAACAAGCTTTTGAACCAGTGCTTAGTAGTATGTTATATAGATGTTCAATTTCATGGGGATATATTTTTCTCTATTTTGAAAACTAGCTGCTTCCAAAGATGAAAGGAATAGCCTATTGTTGTTTGATGTTTTCATGTTTCTAAAATGAGCTCATTGGAAGCGATATCTGTGGCTCGGAGTGAAGTTCTAGTCAGGATACCAAGGCATATCTAGACATGCTGTGGGCTGCCAGAGTCCAAGAAGCATTATTTAAATAGAGGAAGATGTGATCGTACTTCCTGGAGTTGTGAAGTGCAGCAGGTTTAGTTAAAGACCACTTGTACTTGCTTGGGTCATTTTCCATTTATTTTTCTTTTTGTGTACAAGGCCATTTATCACTGGTGTAATAGGGAAAACACTGAAATTCAGCCCTGGGCCCTGAGGTTGTTCATGTGCAAGCAGGTGAACTGGGCTCTCTATTGCAGTGATACATGCAGTCCCAGACTGTCTCTTCTCTTGTTCGTCCTTAGTACATTAGCAATGACCAGATGGAAAGAGTCTTGACCTGTGGCAATTTATTCCTTGTGTTAAGGCAGTGCTCAGAGAGTCGAGTTTGCAAATACACAAATATAGATCTGTGTCCCACACATCTGTTTTAAGTATTTTTCTTTTATTCCCTTAGCATACTAGCTCTTCTCAGTTAAAGCATATATATTTTCTTATAAATGTTCATGCCTTCATTTGCATTCTGTATAAGATCATAGGTTCAGTGGATAAAGGGGTTAATTAAAAATATATGTCCAACCCAGTCTCCCTGGATTAAATTTTTGGTCCAGTATTATGAGCTCTTTGACACTGAACAAATTATTTGATATGACTGTGTTTTGTTTTCCTCATCCTTAATTCAGAGAAGTAATAACTGTAAATATATCATAATTTTACACTGAGAGCTAAATGACATTTTAAATGTAAAAGATAGAAAACAGATCACTTGATAGATATTAAGTGCTTGATATCCATATTTGAGCATTATGTGTTCCCAATGCACTATTAGGAATTATTATTTCATGGCAGAACTCAGTAAACATTTGTGGAATTAATCATATTCCCCCTTTAGAATGAATTCTTAAGACATAGGTAGTATCAGAAAACACATGAATACATTATTGGTGTCCTTCAGGAAGTTAGAAAGCCATTAAGAAAGAAGAATCCTTACTGATACATTATACATCTTCGCAAAAGACAAGGTAAAATGTGATCAAGTATTTATAGAGAGAACAAGTCAGAGAGAAGAAAGAAGCCGAGGAGTCTCAATAGCATTCCTGAAAAACAGTTCTTGAGTTATCCCAGTGTGCAGCTGAGAAACAAGTGAACACAAGCAAAGAACGGCTTCTTCTACCACATGCATTTGGGCAGCACAACAGAAGAATGTGTGTGAATTTGTTTGCAATAAAGAGATCCTTTGTGTCCCTTTTTATTGTTACTTATGATAATTCAGGCTTCAAAAACAATGTGTTTTCTTCCCTTGAATTTCTTGAATATTTTAAATTACTAATTAATATATTATCCCCAATTTGAATGGTGCATTATCAGAGGGAAGATAAGGAAAAGGAGAGCCGCAAGGAAAGATGGGATTGATTACAGCACACTTTGCTTCCTCTTCCTGTTATCCTAGGGATGGAGACCAGTGGTAGCAGTTTCCTATAACCTGGCAGACACAATCTTCTTAAAAAGTTCACCATGATTCTGTGGTTTTTCCTCTGCATATTTGCCTTTATACTTAGTAAGAGCTTAAACCACAGATATTCTTTTCTTTACTAGGATCATCACTATCTTTCAAGGTCCTGATGTGCACATTCTCAGTCCACTTAATTTGTATAGCAGTAGAAAGGAATATTTCTTCAGCACAGTATAGTGAAATTTATTTTCTCCCTCGAGATATCTGCAAAATATCACTTAAAATAAAATGTATGGGCAGCTTCAAGGTTATCTAAATGGAACAGTAATTCTTTAAAAATGCCATTCAGTTTTAATAAATCAACAAATATGTTAATTGGTAAGCATGCTAACAGGAGATCAGTAGTATGTCAAGAAAGTACATAATCAGACCCAGCAACCACAAAGCAGCTAGTGGGACCCAGATTCCAGCTTTGGGACCTGACCCCATGCTCTGGCGGAAACCCAGTGTGCAGAGGGGGACTATGAGCCTGCTCCCAGGAGGTAAGAACACATGCTGCATCCCAGACCACCCTGGGCCACACACAGGGACAGTGGGCCATCCAGGCCATGCTCAGCGAATGCCAAGCAGCCAGCAGGACCCAGATTCCAGACTCGGACCCTGACCACGCACTCTGGCAGAATCCCAGCACACAGAAAAAACTTGGAACTTAGCTCCCAGGCAGCAAACCTTGGACTACAGAGGATTAACTGTGCCAGTGTGGTGAGTATGGCCCTAAAATAGAGGTGTACAGTGGGTAAATAAGGCCAGCAGTAAAACCCCCTCCAACTAACTGTGAGACCTTGGTGAGTCTGAAAAGAGCATGGTTGACCTTCTCCTACACACAGAAAACATCAGGCAGAGTGAAAATGGCAAAATGAAAAAGCAAAATGCAGTCTCAAACATCTAGTCCACCAGAAACAAGTGCAGGAGATATTGAAATAGAGGACCCCCAAAATAACACACTGGGAATCCCTGAAAAGATAGCAAGTGAAATAAAAAAAAAAAAAACAATCCATGAGGCTATAGAGGAAATAAAATTAGAAGTACTCTTCCACATAAAGACAGAAATAACAACCTTAGTAAAGGAGTTGTTGAGTGCAACTAAAGAAGAAATAGAGAAAAAAGTACAGGAGCATGGGAAACTGATTAAAACCTTGAATGAACAATATAGAAAACATGAAGGATTCATGAAACAAACTCAAAGAGAAATCCAAGAAACAAAAAATTCTATTCAAAGCTTGCAAAATCACTTAAATGAAGCTGAGGATAGGATTTTGGGCCTTGAGGACAGGATGACAATTAGTAATCATGAAAGGATACAACTTTTAAAAATAACAAAGCAGCATCAAGTGACAATCCAACAGCTTCAAGATGATGCCAAGAGAAAAAAAATAAGATTAAGAGGCATCAGAGAAGAGCAGGAGTCAATGCAAATGACGTAGCCAAAATATTCACAAAAATATTCAAGAAAATTTCCCCAACATGGGGAAAGAATCTGATATGCAGATAAGTGAGTCATATAGAATGCCAAACAGTCACAACCAACATAAATCCACACCCAGACACATAATAATTAAGATCTCAGACATGCAGCATAAAAACAGAATACTAAAAGCTGTTAGAGAACAGAAACAACTCACCTATCAAGGAAAGCACATTAGAATCAAGCAAACTTCTCAGCACAAACCCTCAAGTCAAGAAGAGCTTGGAGTGAGGTATTTCAAGCCCTGAAAAAAAACATGTTTCAATCCAGCAAAACTTTCATTCAAATTTAATGGAGAAACAAGATACTTCCATGACAAAAAACAACTGAAGAAGCTCACATCCACCAAACCAACCCTAAAAAGAGTACTGAAAGACATACTACACAGAGATAAAAATGACCACAATCCCCAAAACTACAATAGAAAGAAACCATCAGGTAGAATAAGCAACTAAATAAGGGGAAAATCAGAAAGCAAACAAGTGGAACATAACATGGCAAAGTCAAGCCAATACATATGAATGATATCCATAAATGTAAATGGTCTCAATTTGCCTATAAAAAGAAATAGACTGATAGAATGGATCAAGAAACATAATGCCACAATATGCTGTATGCAAGAAACATGTCTGACCCAAAAGGAAATGCATAGATTAAAAGTCAAAGGATGGAAAACAGTATTCCATGCAACAGGAACCCAGAAAAGAGCAGGGGTAACTATTATCATTGCAGACAACGTGAATTTCAAACCTAAAATGATTAAAGTGATAAAGAAGGTCACTACATATTCATTAGTGGAAAAATTCAAGAGGAAGAATGAACAATTATAAATATATATGCACCAAATTCAGGAGCACCCAACTATATAAGACAGACACTAATGGACATGAAAAACCAAATACACAAGAACACAATTATAACAGAGGATCTTAACAGCTCATTGTCACAAAGAGACAGATCAACTAGACAAAAAGTCAGCTTAGAAATAACAAAACTGCATCATACCTGTGAGCAACTGGACTTAGTAGGTGTTTACAGTGTTCCACCCAACCACACCAGAATACACATTCTTCTCAGAAGTGTATGGGACATTCTCCAAAATAGACCATATATTATCCCATAAAACATTCTTAAGTAACTGCAAAAGTATTGAAATCATCCCATGCATAATATCTGAGCATAGCACACTGAAATTGTAAATTAATGGCAAAAGAAATTGCAAAACCTGCATAAATACATGGAAATAAAATAACAACCTTTTGAACAACCAATGGGCTACAGATGAAATTAAAGAAGAAATAAAAAAATACCTACAATTCAATGAAAGCAAACAAACAAAAAAACATACTGTAATCTATGGGATGCAATGAAAGCAGTCTTAAGAGGGAAATATATAGCAATAAATTGTAATATCAAGAAAACAGAACGAGCACAAATAAAAAACCTAATGCTCCATCTCAAGCTTCTAGAAAAAGAAGAGCAAGCTAAACAAAAAGCTCATAGAAGAGAGGAAATTTTAAAGATTAGAGCAGAAATCAATGCAATTGAAACTAAATAAACAATATAAAGAATTAATGAATCAAAAAGCTGGTTCTTTGAAAGAATAAACAAAAGTGACATACCCCTCGCTAACCTCATCAAGAGAAAGAAGAAAAAAACCCAAATTCACACAATAAGAACTGAAAAGGGGGAAATTACTACAGATCCCACGGAAATTCAAAAGATCATGAATACCTACTTTGAAAATCTCTACTCACATAGGATGCAAAACACAGAGGAAGTGGACAGATTTCTAGAAACATATGAAGTACCAAAGCTCAACCAAGAAGATAATTGCAATTTTGAACAACCCAATATTAGCTATTGAAATTGAAAACATAATTAAAAACTTACCAACAAAGAACAGCAAAGTTCCTGATAGATTCACAGTTGAATTCTACAAGAAATTTAGAGAAGATTTGATGCCAATACTCCTTCAACTCTTCAATGAAATTGAGAAGAAAGCAATCCTCCCTAAATCATTCCTAGAGGCAAGTATTATTCTGATACCAAAACCAGAGAAAGATCCAACCAAAAAGGGGAACTATAGACCAATCTCACTAATGAACATTGATGCAAAGATTCTCAATAAAATTCTGGCAAATAGAATGCAGCAAATCATCAAGAAGATTGTACATCACAACCTAGGGGGTTCATTCCAGGAATGTAAGGATGGTTTAGCATACACAAATCAATACATGTAATACACCACATCAACAGAGCCAAAAATCAAAAACCACTTGGTCATCTCAATAGATGCAGAAAAAGCTTTCGACAAAGTCCAACACATGTTTGTGATAAAAAACCTTCAGGAACTCGGAATACATGGTGTCTACTGCAACCTTACAAAGACCATCTATGACAAACCAACAGCCAACATCATACTAAATGGACAAAAACTGAAATCACTTTAAAATCAGGAACAAGACAAGGATGTCCACTATCACCACTCCTTTTCAATATAGTTCTGGAAATACTAGCCAGGGCAATCAGACAAGAGAGAGAAATAAAAGGAATAAAGATAGGAAAGGAAGAAGTTAAATTATTACTATTTGCAGATGACATGATACTCTATACAGAAGACCCCAAAAACACCATTAAAATACTACTAGAGGTAATAAACAAGTTCAGCAATGTAGCTGGATACAAAGTCAATGCTCAAAAATCAATAGCAATCCTGTACACAAACAAAAAATGCTCCAAGAGAGAAATTATGGAAAATCACCCTTTATAATAACATCTAAAAAAATGAAATACCTAGGAATCAACCTAACTAAAAATGTAAAAGACCTATATGCTGAAAGTTATACTACACTGAAAAAAGAGATTGAAGAGAATATTAGAAAATGGAAGGATATTCCTTGCTCTTGGTTAGGAAGAACGAACATTTTGAAAATGGCCATACTCCCAAAACTGTTATACAGATTTAATGCAATCCCAATCAAAATACCATTGACATACCTCACAGATCTAGAGAAAACACTCCTAAAATTCATTTGGAAACAGAAGAAACCTAGAATAACAAAGGCAATTCTATAGGTAGGTAGAAGTCTTGGAGACATAGGGGTAGGCAGAGAATTTATGAACAAAATGCAAACTGCACAGGAAACACTTCAAAGAATCAACAACTGGGATCTTATGTTATTTAAAAGTTTCTGCACTTCAAAGGAAATCACCAACAGTGTGAAACGAAAATCCACAGAGTGGGAAAGAATTTTAGTCAGCAACTCCTCAGACAAAGGACTTATATCCAGAACATATAAAGAACTGAAAAACAGCAAGCTCCCCAAATTCAAAGACCCTCTCCAAAAATGGGCATCTTAGATGAACACACAGTTCTCAAAGAAAGATATACAAATGGCTAATAAATACATGAAGAAATGTGCACCATCACTGGTCATTCGAGAAATGCAAATTAAAACAGCATTGAGATTCCACCTTACTCCGGAAAGAATAGCTGCCATCAAGAAAACAACTGATAACAAATGTTGGTGAGGCTGCAGGGAAAAAGGAACACTGTTCCACTTTTGGTGGGAATGTAGACTGGTTCAACCACTATGGAAATCCATATGGAGAATTCTCAGAAGACTGAGATTAGAAGTTCCATTCAATCCAGCTATACCCCTCCTGGGTATTTTCCAAGAAGAACTGAAAAGGTCATATCACAGTGATATATGTGCACCCATGTTCACAGCAGCACAATTTGTAATAGCTAAATCTTGCAAACATCCAAGATGCCCATCAACTGCAGAGTGGATGAAAATGATGTGGTATTTTTACACAATATACACAATAGAATATTACTCAGCTATAAAAAGGATGATCTTGAGGCCTTCATAGGTAAATGGAGAAAACTTGAGACTATCCTCATTAGTGAAATAAATAAGCATATTTATAAATATCACATTGTGTCTCTAGTGTAAAAAGTTTTAAGAACTACAAGTGTAATAAAACCAAAATGTGTAATTGCTATTGTAAAAAAGAGAGGAAAAGAAAGTGCTCTAAGGGATATAACTGCATGTATGTTTGAGTGTGTAAAATAGATGACCAGGTTGTTGAATCTTTGTTGGATCTTTAAGCAGAACTGTTTGCAGTCTCACTGCTTGAATATCTACTATGTATCCTTTAAGTTTGTAACTTGAATAGCTACATGCAAGATGACAATATGTAATTTATCAACTAGTGATTTCTTATTTTTTTCTTTTAGAATTTTGTATTGTTGCTATCCTTTTTTCTTTTGCTTTTTTTTCCTCTTTAAATAAAATTTTTAAAAAGGCATAATTGTTATGTAAAAAAGAGAGGAAATAGGAAATGCTATAAAGGATATAGTTGCATGAATATTTAAGTGTGTAGGATTGGTAACAATACTTGTAAGTTCTTGTTTGATTGTTTAACAAATCTGTTTGCAGTCTTACTGCTTGAATGTCTACTTTGTATGCTCTAATTTTATAACTTGAACAACCATTTCTAAAAGGACAATATGTAATTTATCAACCAGTGATCTCTTACTATTTATCCTTTTTTAAAAATTCTGTAATATTTCTACCTTTTTTCTGTTTCTTTTCTCTTTAAATAAGAATAATTAAAATAAAAAAGAAAATACACATTCAAAACAAAAGACAGTGTGCACAGACCCAGCCATTACAGAGACCTGATATAACTTTTAAAAGCTGAAGAAAAGAGTAAGCATTTGGGATGTAGAGAATGAAAAGTAGGGAGAGCTGAAGAATGTAGGAGAGGACATCAGATCACAGAGGGCAACGTAGGATGCACCAGGCAATTGTATTCAAGTCTCCTTGCAAGAAGGTAACATCAGACTATTCTAACCAAGTCCTGATTTTCTAATTGTGTTATCCACTATGTGTAATATAAATTCAAGAAGAATAAAGATGCAAAGAAAGATATGATCAGTCAGACAGTTTTATTAGGTTAAAACTGATTATGATTGATTCATCATGACACCAATCAAATTGGAAAAATACACAAATTTAAGATAGATTTCGGGTTATAATAAGTACTACTGAGTTAGTTATGGGAGGATGAAAAATAGAAGCATTAAAATGAATTTCAATTTATATTTTGAAGAATTTGGTTAAGTAAGATACCATTCCCTTTGCCAATTTGGAGAAATCTAGAGGAGACATGTTTCAGAGAATATAGAGTCAAACATTTCTTTTAGGGCATATTATCTAGTAATACATGAATGAAGCTTCACCATGCTGTGATAAGATGTTTTAATATATGAGCTTCCAGTTGAGATAAGGAGTTTGATTTCAACTTGGGAAACATCACTATGTACTTTACACTTAACACCATTGGAATATATTAGCATGCTTTAGGAACAAGTCAGAGTTACACACACACACACACACACCACACCAAGTACTAGGAAGAGGAATATTTAGCATCGGCAGGGATAAGAGGAAACCACAATAGTACTCATTATGGAACCCAAGAGAGAACACATATGAGGAAAGAGAGACCTGTCAGAAAGATAAGAATAAAACCATGTTCTTTAATTTTTGTAACATGTATTTTCAGGCATAATTAGGACAAGAATTGTTTAAATGCACTAATAGAGACAGAGCTAAAGAAAAGTGATTGAAAGGACATGGGAAGAAGGAATCAAAAGAATGTGAACAAATTTGCCTAAAAATAGAGATATTTAGGATGTTAGGGGTGACTTCATGCTCTGCAAAACATTTTCTATTAACCTTATTTTGGGTAAGCAGCCAGCGCAGGCTGGGAGAAGCAGCCAGCCAAGCCCTGCATGCCCGCCAGTTGCCATCAGGATCTCTCTTCTCATGGGCAGCTGGAATGAGCTGGGAGAAGCAGCCAGACCTGCTCCAGGTGCCCACTGACCACCACTGGAAACACACTTCCCATGGTAGCAAGTGAGGGCTGGGAGAAATAGCCAGATATTCCCATGCACCTGCCAACTGCCATTGGGGATGCTTGCTTCCCACAAGTAACTAGCACAGGCCTGGACCCCCTGCACCCTCCCACCACTGTTTGGGATAATTTCTTTCTGTGGGCATCCAGCATGGACCAGGAGATTATTCACAGATTATATGATATTCTACATAGAAAACCCCAAAAACTCCATTAAAAGACTGCCTGAGGTAATAAACTAATTCAGCATCTTAGCTGGATACAAAGTCAACACTGAAAAAATGAATAGCATTCCTTTACACAAACAAAAAAACTCACAGAGAGAGAAATTATGAAAATATTGCCTTTCACAATAGCATCTAAAGAAATGAAATACCTAGGAATCAACCCAACCAAGAATGTAAAAGACCTATAGGCTGAAAATATACTACTCTAAAAAAGGAGATTGAAGAGGATATTAGAAAATGGAAGGATATTCCTTGCTTTTGGTTAGGAAGAACCAACATTATGAAAATGGCCATACTCCCAAAACTGTTATACAGATTTAACACAATCCCTATCAAACAAAGATTAACATACCTCACAGATCTAGAAAAAACATTCCTAAAATTCATTTGGAAACAGAAGAAACCTAGGACAATGAAGGCGATTCTGGGCAACAAAGGCAAGACAGGAGGCATCTCAATTCCTGACTTGAAACTACAAAGCCACAGTGATAAAATCAGCATGGTACTGGCAAAGAAATAGACCTGAGGATCAATGGAACAGATTAGAAGATGCAAACACTACTTCAAAGACACTTAGTCACCTTATATTTGACAAAGGGGCTAAATATGTCCACTGGAAGGCTGATAGCCTCTTTAATAAATGGTGTTGGAAAAATTTGCTCTCCACCTGCTGAAGACTGTAACTAGATCCATGCCTATCACCATACACTAAACTAAAGGCAAAATAGATCAGGGATATAAATATTAAAGCAGAAACACTAAATCTACTGGAAGAGAGAGTAGGTAAAAATCTTGGAGACATAGGGATTGGCAGATAATTCATGAATAAAATTCAAACTGCATGGGAAATATTTCAAAGAATCAACAACTGGGATCTCATATTACTGAAAAGTTTTTGCACTTCAAAATAAATCACCAACAAAGTGAAAATAAAACCCACAGAATGGGAAAGAATTTTAGTCAACAGTCCCTCAGACAAAGGACTTATATCCAGTACATATAAAGAACTGAAAAACATCAAGCCCCCAAATTCAAAGACCCTCTCCAAAAATGGGCATCTGAGATGAACACACAGTTCTCAGAGGAAGATATACAAATGGCAAATAAATACATGAAGAAATGTGCACCATCACTGGTCATTTGAGAAATGAAAATTAAAACAGTGTTGAGATTTCATCTCACTATGGAAAGAATAGCTGCCATCAAGAAATCAACAGATAATAAATGTTGGCAAGGATGTGGGGAAAAAGGAACACTGCTCCACTGTTGGTGGGAGTGCAGACTGGTGCAAAGACTATGGAAATCACTATGAAGATTCCTCAAAAAACTAGGATTGGAAGTTCCATTCAATCCAGCTATTCCCCTCCTGGGTATTTTCCAAGAGAAAACTGAAAAGATTATGTCACAGTGATATATGTGCATGAATGTTTATAGCAGCACAATTGTGATAGCTAAATCTTGGAAACAAAATTCCCATCAACTGCAGAGTGGATGAAAAAATTTGGTATTTTTATGCAATGGAATACTACTCAGCTATAAAAAAGGATGATCTTTAGGCCTTTATCAGTAAATGGAGGCAACTTGAGACTATCCTCATTAGTGAAGTAAACAAGACTCACATTAGTAAATATCACATTGTCTCTCTAATGTAAAAAATAATAAGAATGGGCAGAATAATGGTATCCAAAAGGTATAATAGATATAAAAGTATAATAGATACAAAAGTATAATAGATATAATAGATAAAAGTCAAAGGGAAGGAAATTGCTCTAAAGGATATAACAGTATATATAGTGTATAAAATAGATGACCATATTACTGAGCTTTTGTTAAATCATTGAACAGAAGAGTTTGCACTGTCAATTCTGAGTGTCTAATCACATTTTATGCTTAGATTTTGTAACTCTAACAATTGTTGTTAAGTTGACAAGAGGTAATGTATCAACTAGCAATTTTATGTTAGTTTTTTTTTGAGCTCTGTATTCTACTTTTCTTCTTGTTTTTTCTATTTTGTCTTTCTAAAAATTTTCTTTTTTTTCTTTGTTAAAATAAAAAAAAATTACCAAGGAACCAGGAAATAAAATTCAATGGCTTTGAGATGACACAAAGCAAAATAATTTTAGACTGATAGGTGTCAGCAAAAAAAGCAGGAGAAATCACAAATGACAATAAAAAGACTATTTACAAAAGCAATCACAGAATAGTTTCCAGATATGGGTAAAAGACCTGACATACAGATAAGTGAGGCATGTAGAGATCCAACTATCCATAACCAAAGTAAATCTACACCCAGGCATACAATAATCCAGATCACAGAAATTCAAGCACAAGAACACAATTTTTTTGTGTGTGTCTTTTTGAAACAGGGTCTCATTATACAATTCAGGCTGGACTTGAGTGCATTTTGTAGCCCAAGCTTGTCTCAGATTCACAAAGATCCTCCTGCCTCAGCCTCCTGAGTGCTGGAATTACAGGCATGCACAACCAGAAGTGGCCAACAAGAACAGAATATTAAAGGCTGTTAGAGAAAATAAACAGAACACCTATACAGGAATACCCATCAGAATCTTCTCAACATAAACCATCAAGCGAAGAGCTTGGAGTGAAGTGCTTCAAATCATGAAAGCAAACAACTTCCAACCCAGATTGATGCACCCTACAAAACTATCTTTAGAAACTGACGGAAAAACAAGATACTTCCATGACAAAGAATAAGTGAAGGAATTTATGGCCACCCAACCAACCCTAGGAAGAGAGCTGAAGGGCATTCTGGAGGGAGATGAAGGTGACCACAGAGCCAGGAAGAGCAGCAGAGGGAGATCTTCAAGCAGGCAGACAACTGACTGGAGGAGAAAAGGAAGGAGTCAGTGGCAGAAAAAAAGCATGGCAGAGACGAGCCAGCGCATGCCAGTTGTCACCATTAGTGTAGATGGCCTCAAGTCCTCAATAAAGAGAAACATGGGCAGAGTGGGTCAAGAAGTGAGATCCATCAATATGCGGTGTAAAAGAAACACTTTTAACTTGAAAGGAAATTGATAAAGTAAAAGTCAAAGGACAGAAAACAATGTTGCATGTGACGGAACCAGAAAGAAAGGAGGGAGGGGTGACTTGCCCATCAACTGCGGAATGGGTAAGAAAGACAGCATTTTATACAACGGAAAGCTACTCAGCTATAAAGCAGGATACTCTCAAGGCTCTTATAGTACAACGAATGCAATTCGAGATCATGGTCATAGGTGAAGTGGTTCAGACTCACATGGGTGAGCATTAAATTATCTCCCTAGTGTAAAATCCTGAAGCAGTTAGTAGTATCCAAAACGTACAATAGCTATCGTGCAAGTGAAAGGAGAGGAAACCTCTAAAAAGGAAAGATGAGAGCTATTGTTAAATTCCTATTGTTTTGTTTTGAAGTCCTGTATGATTTTTATTTTTAATTGGGTTTTATTCTGTTCTGTTTTGTTTGATTTTATTATATCTGATGGTATGGGCAGCTATTTTGAAGATAGCAAGATATATTATGGTAGCCATTGTTGATTATCTTACTTTGAAGTCCTGTATCATTTTCATTGTTTTGTTTTGATTGGTTTTATTCTGTTTTGTTTTATTTTATTAGGTATGATGGCTTGGGTAGCTATTTTAAAGACAAGATATATTATGGTAGCCATTATTGATTTCCCATTATCCTGTTTTGAAGTTCTATATTGCTTTTATTGTTTTGTTTTGATTGGCTTTACTCTGTTTCATTGTGGTTTTTTTTTTTTTTTTTTTTTTTTTTTTTTTTTTTTTTTTTTTTTTTTTTTTTTTTTTTTTTTTTTTTTTTTTTTTTTTTTTTTTTTTTTTTTTTTTTTTTTTTTTTTTTTTTTTTTTTTTTTTTTTTTTTTTTTTTTTTTTTTTTTTTTTTTTTTTTTTTTTTTTTTTT
>PVLA01009499.1:0-36700 GCA_004027455.1 Hydrochoerus hydrochaeris | reverse complement strand
GTTCAGGCTGGCCTTGAGCTCACTTTGTAGCCCAGGCTGGTCTCGAATTCACAACGATCCTCCTGCCTCAGCCTCCCGAGTGCTGGGATTACAGGCGTGAGCCACCACGCCCGGCTTGTTTTATTGTGTTTGATTTTATTCTCTTTAAAATAAAAAGAAAATATTATTTTGTGATTTTTGTATAACTGAAGCAGAAAATTGGCTGGATAACTTTATTTTCTCATATGCTGATAGATGACCTTGCTTTTTTAATGACCAGCTTCTTTATATTTAAAAGGTGTTGTTGTAGAAGAAAATGATATAAATCTACCATGAGTGTGAAAATTAGCAATACTAAAAATTCACCTGAAGCCCAGACTTCACTTTACTCTAGAGTGGCTTTGTAGTTACCAGGAGTCCATCACTTCTTATCACTAATTTCAAGGGTACGTTCCTACACTTTCTGCGGTAGCGCCCAGATTGCATTTGCAGAAAGCACTGGCATGAATTGACTCCACTTGCTAAATCTGGAACTCTCAGCTGGAAGAATTTTGTGACGTTTCACTCTTGTTTCCTGGCTACCACAGACGCACTGGGTCTCAGTGATCCTGCAATGTGAGAAGAAGATGTAACTGCTCACATAGTACATAGTTAACTATGCCTCTGAAAGAATCTTAATTCCATTCTTCTCTAGAATTCCTGTTATTTTCACTTCATAAAAGCTACTGAATGTCTTTTCTGATCAGTCATTAATTTATCATATTCCTTGCACTCATGGGCTGGCACACACATATGAACAGGCACTTCTAAGAAAGCTACGAAAGATTAAAAACTGCTACTCCCTTTTAAATTTACTATTATGCAGAACCACAACTGACAGTTTAATCACTGAAGAGTAACATCTGTGGTCATTCCATAATAAAACACAGTATTCTTAGCATTCCACTAAATTATCTACCTACTGAAATTTTCCTCTATATCAAGATTAACTGTCCATGCTGTAGCTCAAATGGGAATTTAAAACTTACTTGTATCACATTGTCATTGTTTGAACTGTTGCTCCATTTTTAAAGGGGGCTGTTTTATCTACTTGTGTTACGTTGATTTTCTTAACGAATTCCTGAGTTTGGAGACTTTCCTTTCTAGGCCAGCAGCGTGCCCTGTGGACGCTGTGTAATGACAGCTTCCCAACGTGGCCAGGTGCTGTCCACACACAACCAGACTCACAGGAGGCAGCAGCCAGCGCAGTCAGCCAAAGGTCAGCAGAGATTTCACCACCGCCGGAGCTTCAGACGACCGACCGTCGGTTTAGAGGATGGTACATCAGGTTTTGCGCCTGCGTGTCCTTCATCCTAACTCTTTCTCTAATAGCTCTTTGTGCTTTTTGCTTCACTCTTCAAATGAAAAACCATTAAGTAACTTTGAAGGTGAACTTCACTTCAGAAAACAATTTTCAAAACAGTTTTCAAATTACTTTAGACTTGCAAATACGCTAAAAGCTCACTTGCTTGGTCTGGTCATTCCCACTGCAAGGTAATATTGCTGTCATTCTGTGTGATCTAACACTTCTTTCCTTGCAGCTTTCAGTCTGAGTCGTTCCGCACACGCAGAAAAGATAAAAATACAGAAATCTGGTTAACATTTCTTCACTTTACTGATGCCCAGATCTTAAGAGTGTCATAATTATTTTTTTTTTCAGATATTTCATACACCAACTGATTTTAGAATTGTAAAATAACAGGTCAAGAATTCACTTTAAGTTGTGAAACAAATTGTAAAAATTATTCTGAGAGGCTGAAGAAGCTTTCATGAGGACTAGCAGGGGAGCGGAAGTTCACATTCGTGTCAAAGGCAGCGCCGCCCGTTAAAAACCGTTGTTCCCCTGTGTGGAATAGTTAGGTGCAACCGTGATTATCAAAGCAGCTTCATTCACTCTAAACTCACCCCCTGTAATCTGAAGCAAACTGAGAGTGACTAGACATACAGCCAGAAGACAACGGAACACAAAATTTTAGCAGAATTTTGTGAAGATGACAGTTTCTGCTTTTCAGTGATTCTCTTTGTTTGCTTACTGCTCATTACCTTCGCTAATGTCACTTACACAAGCAAAGTAAGCACGTGTCTGAGAGTGACGATCACTGCTAAAATGACTGACATTCCATAATTTGTGAGGAATATATTTATAAGCTACATTTATTCTATGTATACAGCATATGTTAACATATGTGTATATTGTTAGAATTTAGCTTGTATTTTACTTGAAAATATTGAATTTTATTAAGATCCACTTCACATATAGAGAGCATCACACTAATATCAATTATAAAGTTTTCTTCATAACTGTTTAGAGAGAACATAGTTTTGTGTTAAGGCACTATACTATATACAAAAGTACATCTATAGTATACAATTTATTTCCACCAAAAAAGCAAATAACTGTATCTTCATTGTTGAACATTTTATAGGATTCATAGCGCTCATAGCAATTTCTACTGTTCAGTGTTTCTTAGAATGACAATTGAATGAAGTCTTAATGTACCCAACATAAAGGTCTTCAGGTTTTGTTATGCAGGTCATGGTGTGCTTCCCCAACTTTATTTCTTCATTTAAAATTTTTGGAGGGCTGTGGGGGAGAACATTTGCTGTTTTACTTCCCACATGTCAAATATTATCAGGGCAGTTGGCAGGCATAATTGGAAATCTGGGTGAATATGTTAAGTTGGTAACTTTGAATATAGTCAAGTGTAAGTCTTGTATTTCTTTTTTTAAAATTTATTTTATTTTAAAAACAAAAAAGAATAAAAATGATGATACAGAATTTCAAAACAAAATAATGGGAGATTAATACTGGTTAATATATTACAAATTATTATCTTCAAAGTACATGTCATTTGAAGAGGCAATCAAGGACTATACAACAACAAACATTAATCCTTTATTACCACAACTGGAGCATAAGTCTTATGAGGACATATCTGTTTCTTATCTATATTTTCTATATCTTACTTAGCATAATGTCTGGTGCTCAATTGGCACTCAAATGTATGTTACATACATTGATAAATTAATAAAAGAGACAACCTACAACTATTTCAATAATAGAATGTATTACATACTATGATTTTGTACAAGAAATATTATTCAGTAATGGAAATAAATTATTCACACTATTATAATTTTGTACAAAAATTTTAGACACAAGGGTATAATTCCATTATGATGTCATTTATATTGTTGAGAAGAAAGTTTTTCCTCTTTCCTAGTATCTTCAATGATGAGAGCCTACAAATTAAACTGAAGGAATATTAACAAATGAGAGAGAGAGAGAGAGAGAGTGGTATCCATGTAGGAGCTAGTAAAGAAACAGCTAGTTAATTGACAAAAGTTAGAGGTATACACAAGGCATGTTCAAAACATAGAACTTATTTAAATTTTAAAGTATTATTACAGTAAAAACCTCACTGTCATTAATCTTTATTTTTTGGGAAAAAAGTAAAAATTTCATAACAATAATAGGAAAATAACAATACCTAATATGGTGCATATTTCTATCTTTAGGGTAGTTACTGAGAGTATAAGATATGGGCCTAAGAATTCTCCAGTCTGTGTTAGCACGAGCCTGCATTTTCAGTGAGCTGAGAGACTCTGATAGTGTAGCTGACCTGCATTTTTCCCTTTTCCCTTCCATCCTCTCCTCTTTTCCCCATCCTAGTTCCTTTTGCCCTTTGAACAATTTTTCTCATTTCACAATATCTACTGTACGTTTTAGACCTTATTTACTCTTAAAAATACTTCCCTCCCCTTGCAGCCACTGTGCCATTGTTCTTGCAGCTCTCGGATGCACCTCTGATGTCCACTGCACAAGTGTTAGCGAGGCAGAAGAAATGGCGTGGACATTCCTGCCCAGTGTCACCCAGCAAGAACGGCAGGCTGGTAAAAATACTAGGGTCTTGTCCTTGCCCACTCCATTCATGAGATCTGGCATTATGTGACTTCTGGCTCTTCCCCAAAGTCAAAATGACCAGCAAAATTTAATGTTTTGGATGAATTCAGGACATCGAGGCAGCCAGGACAGCACTGCTGAAGACACTCGTGGAAGACGTCCAGAACTGCACCAGAAAGTGGCAGGAAAAGTGGGAAGAGTGTGTTTGTACAGGGAGAGCGTTGGTGACAGGTTAATGGCAATGTGTCTCTTACTTCAATGCATTTTTAAAATTTAAACACTGACTGTATGTTTCAGTTATACCTTGTTTATACCTTGATAAAAGCAAGGAAAGAAAAGGTTTCTACCAGAATACAAAATATTTTTCTACAGCAATAATAAACTAATTCTTAAAACAAAACAAATATAGGAAATTTAACTTTTTTCAATCCAGGTACCATTGCTTAAACAGCTCCAGAAAGAATATACAGGACCTGCACTTCCCTAAAGTTGCTATTTTCATTTAAAGGAGAGAAGTTCAAAGTAAGCTTCTGTCTGCATCTCTCCAACCTTCAGTGTAAAACAATCTTCACACTAATTCAGGAGTTCCAAGTGACTCTCTACAAAATGAAGTTAAAAAATAATAACAGCAACAAGAAAACAGGCAAACTTGTAAAGACAGCAGTCCTGATTCCAGGAGAAGGGTGTGATTGTGGAGAGACAGGACTTCTGAAATACCACAGGTTCTCTTCCTTCTCCATAGTGGTTACTCGGGCATCTTCAAGTTGTGGCAACTTCTCAAGAGGTAAATGCATGATTTGTGTGATTATCCATCGGTATATTTTACCAGTAAAGTTCATTAAAGAAGAAAGAATAAATGAATGATTTTTACTTTATACTCGAAAGCAATGATGCAGAGAAGCAGTAGAGGAGAAGACACAGAAGTCAGTATTTAACATTTGCATTTAGTATGACCATCTTTAAAACTGAGTTTGAAATGATTGTGAATGCTGGATCTCTGAAGTTCAGCAGATCTTCACTTCCTGCCTCTGAGGTGTCACTGAGTTTCAGATACACAGGTTGCACTGTCCACCTGGATCTCCACCTCAAAGTCGCATAGAACCTCAAAGCGTTCTCCAAACTAAGTTCCCCACCTCTCACTGACCAGGTCAGTTGCTTCGCTGTGTTTCCAGAACTGATAAATATGGGCTGTTTTTTTTAATCGGTATCAGGGATCGAACTCACAACCACATGCTTGCAAGACAGGCGCTTATGCCTCGGAACTAAATCCCCAGCCCCAGAACTGATTAATGGAACCATCATGCATTCCGTTTCCCAAGCCAAGGTCTGTGTAGTTAAAATGAAATCATCGCAGAAACTGACTTGTTCTCTTCATCACCCAAGTGCTTCCACCTGCCTCCGTCTTCCCCACTTGATCCGCGTTCAGACTTCACATCTTTTCCCCCCAGCACTGCTGCGATAACCACGTGGGTGTTTCAGCAGTTCCGGTCTCTCCTTCACTCGCGTCTGCCTTCTCCAGTGCAGACAGAAGAATCCTTCTCACTGTTTTCAGGGAACCAAGCACTGGGTTATTTTAGAGTCATTTCCCTGAGACCAGTTATGTGAGGGAGAAAAAAGGGCAAAAAGGAAAATATAAGCATGACATTTCTTGTATGCCACAAAATTAGAAAACATTATTTAGTTTAGACACAAAGTAGCTTTGATTAGCATTCGGGAAGGGAGACTGACTTCTCAGCAATTCATGTTAGCACCTGAATTTAAATTTAAAAATAAATGTTCATTTTCAATCAGAAGAGTCCCAAATGAGTGTTTCATATAACAAAACCTAAAACTAACCAGATATCTTCCATAAATTAAATACAATGAATTTGCCCTTCTGAAATTTTGATTAATATGAATTCAAACACAGATATAATATATCTTATAAATTTTATACTGGCAATATTTGAACATAATATTTTAGAAGTCATTGTAAACACCTATGTGAGAGACACATCATTTTAAAGTAGTAACATGAGCAAAACCTGCTGTTTCAGAGGACTGAATGGTGCAATCAAAGGGCACTAATGGGAAATTTCATCATGAAAAACAGTAGGGCAGCACAACAATTGTCATCAACACTCTAAAGACAGTAAATATTTTACATTACAACCACATATGAAATATTACCTTTTTGGCTTTTCAATGTATTTACAACACTGAGTTTTAGAAAACTTTTTCCAGTGATTATGCTCATGGTGAGAAAAAAATGAAAATTTCCCTTCACTGTATAAAGAAATCCATGTCAATATGCATGACTGTCACACCTTTCTCTCAATTTACAGATGCCAAATTCTCTCTCAGAACATAATAATGAAATTCCATTTGGGCAGGTAACAAAAAGTTCAATCTGACAGTTAATCTTGCTTGTTAATCTCCACCCTGACTGGGAGGAGAGATGCCAAGGAGATTAATGAGGTGTTCTTCCGGGGTGTTCACTGGGCCACAGGGATGTGACCTTGGAAGTAGGCCTGGTGTGGACCCTCTCTTCTCTTCTCTTCCTCCACTGAACTCCTCCTCCGCTCCCTCCCCTTTCCCTGCCCTGCCCTCTCCTCTCCTTCCCTCCTCTCTTGCCCTCCATTCCTCTTGTTCTGCCCTCTCTCCCACTGGCTGCCACTACAAGAGTTCTTCACCCATGCTCTGCCATGCTGTGTCTTCATTGGAGTCAACCAACCAGACTGAAAGCTCTGAAAACTCAAGCCAAAATAAATCCTCCCAGCTTTAAACTGCAGGTGTTAAGTGTTTTTGTGCCAGCAACAGAAATGTGACTGCTATACCATTTAATATACCTGTGCTAATGCAAGCAGTATTGAAATTCTCAGCTTTCCTGAAAACTAAATGATTCAAAATACAACTAAAAATCTCATGAGTAAAATATGGTAGAATTTCATATCTAACATTTAGATTACTTTCCCTATTTATTCCTTTTAAGATAAATTTTACAAGCAGTGGCAAGCAATCATTTTTACTCATTACAAATAAAATATTTACATTATAATCAAAAACCTGTTCAAGTGTTTAATTTTTATAATTTTTTTATTTTAAAGAAAATAGAACAAACAAAACAGGACAATTTTGTACGCTTTAATTTTGTAACTTGAACAACTATTTCTAAAAGGACAATATGTAATTTATCAACTAGTGATTTCTTACTGTTTATCTTTTTTTTGGAATTCTGTAATATTTCTACCCTTTGTCTGTTTTTTTCTCTTTAAATAAAAATAAACTACAAAAAAATAACAGGACAAAGGAAATCAGAACAGAACAATGCAAGCAACATAGGACTTCACAAGGCAACAGGACATCAACACTGGCCACCATAATGTCTCTTGTTTTCTTCAAAATAGTTGACCATACCTTCACACACAAAAATATCAAACATAACCAAATAGTATAAAACCAATCAAAAGAGTAAAAGTATTACAGTGCTTCAAAATCAGATAACAGGAAATGAATAATGGCTACTATAATATCTCTTTCCTCAAAAAAATTGTCCATAACATCACATATAATAAAATCAAATAAAACACAACAGGGTAGAACCAATCAAAACAGAAAAACAAAAGCATGATAGGACTTCAAAGCAAGATGATAGGAAATCAGCAATGGCTACCATAATGTCTTGTTTTCTTCAAAATAGCTGTTCATACTATCGCAATAATAAAATCAAACAAAACAGATTAAAATCAACAAAACAAATGAATGAAACCACTATAAGACTTCAAAACAATATAATAGGAAACCGACCATGATTACCATAATATATCCCATTATGTTCAAAATAGATGCTCATACCATCAGACAGAGTAAAATCTAAGAAAACAAGACAAAAATAAAGCCAAACCTAACAAAACTGTGAAAACAATACAAAAGTTCAAGACAAGACAATAAGAAATTAACAGTAGTTACCACCTTTCCCTCCCAGATGTTTCCTCCTCATCACTCTTACAATAACTATTTTGGATCCTATTAACTCCTTCTGTTTCTTATGCTAGGGTTCACACATATGAGTTCGAACTGTTTCACCAATGAACATGATCTTCAGTTGTATCCATTTACATGCAAGAGCCTTGTGGTTATTCTACTTTACAGCTGGGTAGCTTTCCACTGCATGAAAGTACTATATCTTTTTTATGCATTCTATGGTTGATGGGCAAATTTTACTTTTTATTTTGTCTCCTGTCACATGAAACAATTGTTTTCTCTCCTTTGATTTTCAGTCTATGAATTTCCTTTCCAGTTAAATGTGTTTCTTGTGTACAGTGTATGGATGGATCTTGTTTCTTGATCCACTCTCCCTGTTTCTTTTTATTACTGACTTGAGGCCATCTACATTAATGGTTAAAACTGGCACACACTGGTTTGTCTCTGCCCTGCCCTCCTCCTGTTGTGGGCCCTCTACTTTTCCCCTTCATTCACTTGCTTGTCTTGTTGTGTGATCTTCCTCTGCTGCTGCTCCTAGAACCATGGTCATCTTTATCTCTCTTTAGAATATTCTTCAGCACTCTCTGTTGGGTTGGTTCCTTCAGTTGTTTGTTATCATGGAAGTGTCTTATTTTTGCATCAAATTTGAAAGATACTTTTACAGGGTATATCAGTCTGAGTTGGAAGTTGTTTTCTTTCAGAACCTGAACCACTTCACTCCAAACTCTTCTTGAACTGATTTGTGTTAACATGTCTACCATGATTCTGATTATTTTTCCTGTATAGATGTTCTGTTTCTTTTTCTAACAGCTTTTCATATTCTGTTCTTGTGCTGAAGTTCTGGGATCTTGATTATTATGTATCTGGGTGTAGATTTCCTTTGGTTATGGCTATTTGGAGTTCTATATGCCTCACTTATCTGCATGCCAGATCTATTGCCCCTGTTTGGGAAGTTTTCTGTTATTATTTCTGTAAATAGCCTTTTTATTTCATTTGTGTTGACCCCTGCTTCTTTACTGACACCTATCACTCTTAAATTATGCTTCTTTGCATCATCTTGTAGCCATTCAATTGGTATTTCACGATTTTTGTTATTTTTAAGAGATTTTTCCTTTCTTGATCACTAGCTGCAGTCCTATCTTCAAGGTTTGAAAGTCTATCTTCAGTTTCTTCAAGCTGTTTTGCCAGCTTTTGATTGAATTTTTAATTTCCTGGATCTCTCTTCGAATCTGTTTCATGCATTGTAATTCCTATCTAGGAATTACATTCAAGGTTTCCATCATTTTCTTATACTCCTTTTTTATACTATGTCTTCTTTAGACATGCTGAGCAATTCTTTCAATATGTTTATGATTCTTCCTTTTAGCTGAGACATTATTTCTCATTTGATTACTTTTGCAACCTCATGAAGTTGTTTGTTCATGTCAGATCCTATCCTTTCAGAGATTTCTGGTGTGACTTCCATTTTATTTCATAACTGTATCCCCCAGACTTGTTCTGTGTGGGCTGGAGGTCTGAGATTGCCTTTTTCTCCTTCATCTTGACATTCTCCTGGGTTCCACACAACAAGCTGGTTGTGGGGTCCCAGGCACTTGCCACATTGGCTGCCCCTCCACAATGTAAGAGAATGGAATAGGCACCTAGGTTCCTTTGACCCCATATTTACAGGAAGGTAGCAGGACATGGAGCAGGCTTCTCCAGACCTGGGCAACTACACTGGGGCTTCCCTGATGATCAGGGTTGGGTGGAGGAGGGGCTGCTTCTCTCAGCCTGTGTGTCTACACCAGGACTCCCATCGTGGTGGCAGACACACAAGGGTATTTGTCTGATTCTCCTGGTGGGTGATGCCTGCTCAAAGGAACCAAGGGCCTCCAGTGGTGGCCTACAGGTGTACAGGTCTTGCCTGGCTGTGTGTCAGTGCTCCTGCTGGCTGCCTGTAGGAAGGAGCCTGCTAGCAGCAGTGCCCACAAGGCAGAAGTGGATCTGTCTGGCTCTCTTTGCCATGCTGGCTGCCTTCAGGAAAGGGCCTTCTGGTGGTGGCACCCAGTAGGCAGAGGTGGATCTGCTGGTTCTCTCTATCCATGCTGGCTGCCCCTCAAGTATTTTAGAAAGATACTAACATCATTTGATTACAGACTGTCTTAAAACTACAAATGTATTCAAATGCATAAAATAGCTAGTTTCCAGTTAAGAATTAAAAAATCTTTCGAGACTATTGCTATTAGAAATCTAGGTAACTATTATTTATGAGAAACATAAACTTTTATAATCAATAATTCTTGGCCAACAGATTTCAGTTTTCAGGTTTACATTTTTTACTGCTCAGGTTTACATATTTTACTGTTCTCAAAATATCAGATAATTTATTACCATGACAATATATTTAACATCTCAATGACTGTAAGCCAAAGATGTTATTTAGAAGTACAACTAAGCAAAAACAAATATTAATTTCAAAATTTGCACAAATGTAGTTTATTTTCTATTCTTTCTCCAAAAGGATTGGCAAACAAGCTTAATAATATAAGAAACTTTGCGATTATTTTAGGTGCCTAGCAGGAAGGTTATCCAGCAACCAAACAGAAAGCATCTTAAAATAGACAGTCTTCAACAAATGTACCAAAAAGATAATCTATATCAGAAAACAACTAAAACAAATCAACAAAATATTAAGATATGAAACCATGATTGTCATGAATTCTTAAAGGCTATTCAAAATGAAGCAAAAGTGCACACCATTTGGGTAGACTAGGCCAGCAACAGTATGGAAATACATACCTAGTGTTAGGTGAAGTGGAAATTTCCAAGAATTTGGGGCCTGGTGGCAGAGGAATGTCTGGGCAGTAAAAACCAAAGAAAATCCCCATATCTTTCATATAAAGTATAAAATTTCAAGGTGAGCCACAGAAGAAAGTAGATGATGCTAACCCACAAGAAATCGACAGGTCTGGAAAATCAGTGTCCTCATGACTACAAAAGAGAACACCCAGTAGCCGCAAAGAACTTAAGAACCTGTGACCAGGAAAGCTTGATCTATTTATCTTACATATCATAAAATATTATATGCTTAGAGTAAAGAATACTTTAATTTTGAAAATAGTTAATGTCCTAGCTCAATAACCAAATGTAATTTTCAACCCATTTTTGTCTTGATTGTGAGTTTGAATTAATAACTTTGTCCTGTATTTCAATTTTACCCAGAAATCAAGAACTCATTAAGGAAACATATGCTAACCTCCCATAGTATATGGTTAAACTAAGGAGGAAAGTTAAGGAAGCACTGAGCTGATACTCCTAGCTGAGAGAGTCTCTACTTTTGTGGTTATGTCATCAACACAACTCATATTGTTTCAGTGTGGAATTAATATCTGAACATTTTTATCCAATCATCACCTTAGGTATAAGGTTCTAATATAAATGGTAGCCATCTGAAAAAGAAACATGGAGAAATATTCCTGTATTCAATTTATTCAGATGTTTCTTTCATCTTGCTCTAACAGCAGTAATGCCTTGGGTTATCAGATGACAAATCCATTTACTCAGTATGGATGAGATTCAGCTGACAGAGGAATTATTTCTTTTCAAAACATTGGTAGAAACAAGCACATGAGTTTCTCCAGGTGGTTTTACAAATGTCCATGGGGTTCTCCAGACTTTCACTATGAGGTACTGGCTCCAATCTGCCCCTAACATAAGTTACCAGTGAAGGAGGGAGAAAACACTCAGCTGACAGTCATTTCTCTGGGAGAATAAAAGGAACAAATTTGAACATGTGCAAGTCAGCTGAGTTGGTAGAAGATATAGAGACACAGAGGACTTCTAACTGCCTATGTAAATCAGAGACCCAGGTTATTGCTCTTTAATTAAATTATCAGAAATGAGAAAAGGAATGGGATGCCTAAAGATGAAGTGAGAAAAAGCAAGTGAGTTCCACCTCAGAGTTCTACCAAAGATCAGAAAAATGTACAAAGCAAAACAATACTGGCATGTGCTGATTAAGACTCAGAACACTGTAAAGTTTCCAGTGCCTATGTGCTTTTTTTCAGGGTTAACAAGAATAGGTTTGGCTGGTTTTCCTGGAAAGGTCGATTTTCTTATGTAGTCTAATTTGGGAAATGACAGTTTCAAGCAGTTTCAGAGTAAACCACTTCAGAACATGTCACTCTGAAATAGGGGTTATTTTGAGTTTAAGACAATTAACAACAAAGATGACAAATGGTAGGCACAAGAAAAACTCTCTGGCTTCCCTCTTTCTACTAGGAGAGGAAAAGTGATTCCTAATTCTAGAGGCTTATGAGTCCATGGGTGTCACCTAAGGAAACCACACAACTAAATCTGGTAACACTGCATTTTATTTTCTACTAGTTTCTCAATGTATTTGCTGTCCCACTATTTGAGGCTCATGGGAGTTTGAAGTTCTTTCCTTTGTCTTGTCACTTCTCCACAGATTCGTTGTTGTCTAAGATTTCATACAGTTTGAAGTGCTAATCCCCCCTTTGTTTTTCACCACTGAGTACTCCTCTTTGTATGTGTGAAGGACACAGTAGTACATTTTGGGTTATTTTTCTCTTGTTGCTGTGTCTCTGTCAGTCTCATTTGCAGGGTCCAAGGCAATGAACTTAAGATAGCAGAGGAAAAAGAGTAATTTTTTTTCCCTTTTAGTATCAAGGGCCAAAGTCAGTAGTCGCAGCCACTAAGAAGAAAGAAAGTACACAGTTTTCTTAAACTTGCTGACATTTACAAATCTGGGTCATAAAAGGCTTGCAATAGCTGCATGGCCAAACACGAGAGAGCTCCATGGCTTTCAGCCTGCAGAAACGTGCTGACAGCCTCAGCAAGAGAGCTGTGTGTGACAGACCAGAGGGTGGGAGGCAGAGAAGATTGTGGAGGCCATCGGAGAGATGATGAGGAGCCTTAACTGGACCAACTAGATGCTGAGCAAATCTATTGTTCAATTTACACAAAAATCACATGCACTATATTCAGTGCCAAATGTATGGCTGGATTTGTATAAACAAAGGGAACAACAAAACATTGACTTAAAAGAAATCTCTAATATTGCTTTGTATGAACTATTTTTAGGGAGTGTGCTCCAGCTAGCTGCACACTTCTGAGGCCCTGAACTCCTCCAGGCCAGACATAAGGCCCCGCTGCCACCACACTCCAGGGATGCCCTCTGCCTTCCTGCCTGAGTCCCAGGGGTTCTGGACTCCACCCAGCCAAGTGTAAGGTACTGGCACCACACTCCAGGGATGCATCCACATTAGCTGCATGGAGGATCCAATCTCTGCCCAGCCTGGTGTCCCAGAAAAATCCATCAGGGGAATGCCTGGTCAGCCTCACAGGTCACAAAGGTACTTAACCCAGCCCAGAGCCCCAGAGCCATCCATCAGGAAGTAATCAGCCTAGCTAATGGGTCTTGGAGAATCTGAGCTCTGTCCCTCAGAACACAAGGCCCCAGTTCCATAGTTCGGGGTGTGGCCCAGCTAGCCATGCGATGGGTCTTAGAGGTTGCAAATTGCCCAGCCAGGAGCAAGGGCCCAGCACCATATACTAGAGATGTGCTCCAGCTAGCTCCATGTTCCAGAGGCTCTGAATTTGTCAGGGACAGATGCAAGGCCCCAGTGCTGCCACATTCTCGGGGTGCACTCTGCCTAGCCACCTGGGCCCTGGAGGTTCTAAACTCTACCCAGCTAGGCAAAAGGACCCAGCACTACATTCTAGGAATGCATCTCTGCTATCCATGAGGGTCTTGGAGGTTCTGAACTCCATCCAGCCAGGTGCTAGGACCAGCAACTTACACTGGGAATGGGTCCCTGCTAGCCACCAGGGTCAAAGAGGTTCTGAACTACACTCATCCAGGTTCCAGGTGACATATTCCGGGAGGGTGCCCCTGCCAGCTGCATGGAGCCCTGCCCAGACCATTGTCCCAGTGCAACCTAGTACAATACACCAAGGGAATGCTTAGACAACCTCACGGACCACAGAGCAGAAGTCTCTGGCACCATAGTTTGAGGGTATACCCCAGTAGCCACAGGAATATCAGAGGATTAAAGCTCTGCCTGGTGCAGTGTACCAGTGCAATCCATTAGGAAGATGCCTGGCCAGCCACACAGGTCCCAGAGGAAAATGACAAAATGAAAGAGCAAGATACAGTCTCAGTTCTCTGGCCCACCAAGAATAAACCAAAGAGACACTGAAATGGAAGATACTGGAAATCACAAAACTGAACTTTCTAAAATGATAGCAACTGAAGTAAAGAAACAACTCCATGAAGCTATAGAAGAAATCAGATCAGAAAAAAATCTCTCAAGTAAAGAATGAAATGGTAAACATTATGAAAGAAACGTCATGTGTTTCTAACAGTGCTCTACATAAAAAATAGAGATATAAGAAAATGACAGAAACCTTGAATGGACAATGTAGGACAGAATTAGAATGCATAAAACATATTCAAAGGAATATTCAGGAAATTAAAAATTCCATTGAAAGCTGGAAAAATCACATGAATGAAGATGGATATCTACTCTTAGACCTTGAAGACAAAGTGGAAGCTTATGATCACAAAAGAAAAGACCTCTTAAAAATAACAAGGAAACAGGAAACCAAAATTCAATAGCTACAAGATGATGCAAAGAGAAACAGGATAAGATTGATAGGAAGCCAGGAATATAGCTCAGCAACAAAAGCACCTTCCTGGCATGCTCAAGGTCATTAGTTTGATTTTTGGTACAAAAAAGAAAAAACAAAGACCGATAGATGTCAATGAAAAAGCAGGGGTCAACACAAATGACATTTGAAGAATATTTTCAGAAATAATAGCAGAACATTTTCCAAACATGGGAAGAGAATCAGATATTCAGATAAGTGAGGCATAGAGAACCACAATTAACCATAACAAAAATAAATCTTCACCTAGACATATAATAATTATGATATCAGATATTCAGCACAAGAACAGAATACTAAAAGCTGTCAGAGAAAAGAAATAGATCACCTATGAAGGAAAGCTTATCAAACTCATAGCAGACTTCTCAGCACAAGCATTCAAATCAAGAAGAGCTTGGAGTAAAGTATTACAGGTCCTGAAAGAAAACAACTTTCAACTCATTAATGTAACCTGAAAAACTATCTTTGAAAATTTATGGAGAAATAAGATTCTTCCACAACAAAGAACTGAAGAAATTCATGACCACCAAACCAACACTACAAAGAGTACTGAAAGATACTCTAGAAAGAGACAAAGATAACTACAGTCCCAACAACAACAGAAGGAAAGTAGTAAGCAAGGCAAACAATTAAACATAAAAAGTAAAAAACCAACAACAGAAAGATAACATGACAGTGATAAGTCAGTACATATCAGTTATATCCAACAATGTAAATGTTCTCAACTCATGAATAAAAAGAAACAGACTGAGAGAGTGGATTAAGAAACAAAATACATCAATATGCTGTGAACAAGAAACACGTTTAACTCAGAATGAAATTGATAAACTAAAAGTCAAAGGATGGAAAACAAAACTCCATGCAACAGGAACACACAAAAAAAAAAAACAGGGGTAGCTATTCTGTTTGCAGACAATGTGAACTTCAGACCAAGAATGATCTAAAGAGATAAAGAAGGTCACCACATACTTGATAGGGAAAAACTTGAAGAGGGAGAGATTACAATCATAAACATATACATATTGATAAATCTCTAGCCACCCTTATCAAAAAAAGGAAAGAAAAAACACAAATCCAACAAATATGGGAGCACCCACCTATGAAAAACAAATCTTAATAGACAAGAAAAATCAAATAAACAATTATACAGGTATAAACAGGGGACCTCAATAATCCATTGTCACAGAGACAAATCAACCAAACAAAAAATTAGCAAAGAAATAACAGAACTAAATCAAACTTGTGAACAAATGGACCAAGTAAATGTGTATTGAGTGTTCCACCCAACAATATCAGAATATACATTCTTCTCAGCTGCACATGGGTCTTTCTCTAAAATAGATCATATACTAGCCCACAAAACATGCTTAAGTATATGCAAAGCAACTGAAATAATTCCATGCATATTATCTGACCATAGCACAATAAAATTGGAAATTAATGACAAAAAACAAAAAGAGCTCCATAAACATATGTAAATTAAATAACACTCTCCTAAACAAGCAGTGGATCACAGAAGAAATTAAACAATATCTACAACTGAACAAAAATGTAAATAGAAATTGCCAGAACCTGTGGGACACAATGAAAGCAGTCCACAGAGGGAAATTTATAGCAATCAATTCCCACATGAGGAAAATGGAATGAACACAAATAAACAACCCAGTGCTACACCTAAAACTTCTAGAAAAAGAAGAGCAAGTCAAGATCAAAGCCAAAAGAAGACAAGAAATTATAAAGATCGGAGGAGAAATTAATACAATTGAAACTAAGAAAACAGTATAAAGAATTAATAAATTTAAGAGTTGATTCTTTGAAAGGATAAACAAAATTGATAAATCTCTAGCCACCCTTATCAAAAAAAGGAAAGAAAAAACACAAATCCACCAACAAGAAATCAAAGGGGTAAAATCACTCTGGACCCTGTGGATATACAGATCATTAATACCTACTTCAAAAACCTTTACTCTCTAAGGTTCAATAATGCAGAAGAAATGGACAGATTCCTAGAAACATATGAATTACCAAAGCTGAATCAAGAAGGTGTAAAACTGCTGAATAACCTAATTTCAGTTAATCAAATTGAAACTATAATTAGAACCTTATCAATAAAGATAAGCCTAGGTAGGTCCTGATCGATTTACTGCTGAGTTCTACAAAAAACATAGTAAAGACTTAACTACAATACTCCTCAAATTATTCACTGAAATAGAAAGGGAGGCAATTCTCCCTAACTCATTCCTGGAAGAAAGTGTTATACTAAGACCAAAACCGGAGAAAGACTCGATCAAAACAGAGAGCTATAGGCCAGTCCAGATGCAAAAATCCTCAACAAAATACTGGCAAATAGAATGCAACAAGTCATCAAGAAGATTATACACCATGATAAAGTGAGATTCATCCCAGGGATACAGGGGTGGTCCAACATATACAAATCAATAAACATAACACACTATATAAACATAATCAAGGACAAAAAATCACATGATCATCTCAATAGATGCAGAAAAAATTTTGGTAAAATGTAATAGTCATTTATACAAAAATAAACCCTACAGAAAATGGGAACAGATGATCTTTACCTCAATCTGATAAAAGCCATATATGATAAACAAGAGCCAACATGTCACTAAATAGACAAAGCCTGAAAACTTTCAACCTAAGGTTAGCAGCAAAGCAAGGATGTCCATTATCACCACTCCTGTTCAGTATAGCTCTGGAAATGTTAGCCAGAGCAATTATACAAGAAAGAGACATAAAAGGATTAAGGATAGGAAAAGAAGAAGCTAAATTATCATTATTTGCAGATGGTATGATACTCTACATAGAAGACCCTCAAAACCCCATTGAAAGACTTCTAGATGTAATTACAAAATTTAGAAAAGTAGCTGGACACAAGATCAACACTCAAAAAACAGCAGCATTCCTCCACACAAACGACTCACTGAGAGAGGGATGAGGCAAACCACACCCTTCACTACAGCATCCAAAAAGAAAGAGAAATACTGAGGAATCAACCTAATAAAGGAAGTAAAATATGTATACAGTGAAAATTGCATTACTCTGATAAAGGAAACTGAAGATCTCAGAAAATGGAGAGACAATCCCAGTTCATGGATAGGAAGAACAAACATTAGGAAAATGGCTATTCTTCCAAAATTGTTATATAGATTTAATGAAATTCCAATCAAAATCATTAACATGCCTCACAGATCTAGAGAAATCATCCCTAAAACTCATCTGGAACCAGAAGAGACCTAGAATAGCAAAGGCAATTCTGGGCAACAAAGATAAGGCAGGAGGCATCACAATCCTCACTTGAAATTACACTACAAAGCTACTGTGATAAAAATCAGAGTTGTACTGGAATAAAAACAGACCTGATGATCAATGAAATAGATTAAAAGATACAATGACAACTACACACTCAGCCACCTCATGTTTGGTAAAGGGGCCAAACATGTTCACTGGAAGAAAGCTAGTCTCTTTAATAAGTGGTGCTGGAAAAACTGGCTTTCCACATGCCAAAAAACTAAAACTAGATCTATGTCTATCACCATCCACTAAACTAAAGACAAAATGGATCAGAGATCTAAATGTTAAAATAGAAACACTAAATCTGCTACAAGACAAAATAGGTAGAAATCTTGAAGTCATAGGGGAGGTAGAAAATTCATGAACAAAAATCTACCTGTATGAAAAATACTTCCCAGAATCAACAACTTGGGATCTCTCTTCATGTCAAAAGAAATCTCCAACAGGGTGAAAAGGAAACGCAAGAATTGTGAAAGTATCTTAACCAACTGTCCCTCAGACAAAGGACTTCTATGTAGAACATATAAAAAAGAAAATTCAGGCCCCCCAAATTCAATGACCAAACCAAAAATAGGCATCTGAGATGTATACACACTTCACAGCTGAAGAAATACAAATGGCAAGTAAATGTATGAAAAAGATGTTCAAAATCAATGGTCATTAGAGAAATGCAAATTAAAGCAATGCTGAGATTCCGTCTCACTCCAGAAAGAATGGCCAAGATCAAGAAATCAACCAATACCAAATGCTGGAGGGGCTGTGGGGGAAAAAGAATCCTTCTCCATCGTTGGTAGGACTGGAGGCTGGTGCAACCACTGTGAAAATCAGGGTAAAGATCCCTCAGAAAGCTGGGATTGTAGATTCCACTTAACCCCGCTGTCCTGCTTCTGGGTATTTTCCCAGAAGAATAGAAAACATCATACCACAGTGACATATGTGCACCCATGTTTATAGCAGCACAGATTATAATAGCCACCAATCAAGGAATGGATTAAAAAAAATGTGCCATTTGTCTACAAGGGAGTACTACTCAGCTATAAAGAAAGATTGCATTGAGACTTTTATAAGTAAATGGACTTGACTTGAGACCTTACTCATTCATGAAATAAATCAAACTCACATGTGTAAATATCATATTGTCTCCATAGTGTAACAAACTGTAAAAGCATATGCAATTCAAAATCTCTAATAAATCCTGTATAAAGGTAAGAAACTTCTCAAAGAGGAAAAGTAATTGGGATAGGGGAAAGGAGGAAAGACAGAAGGGAAAAGGAAAAAATATCAATTTGTGTGTGTGTGTATATATATATATTCAGATAGCTAAAATGACTATACTACTAGTTGTATTAGCTATTGAAAAAGAACAGTTAATATCATATGATTAGATCAGTTTTACATGTCTATATCTGTTATTCTAAGCAAGCCCTTTGAAGGTAACAATATACAATAGTACAACCACTGTCAAATTCCTATCATCTTGTTTTGTAACCCTATACTGTTATTGTATTGGCTTTATTGTTGTTTATCTCTTTTGCTTTTTTTTGCTGTGTCTTTTTTCTCTTAAATGAAAAGCTATTTTTATAATTTCTCATTTTCATTTAAGCTTCCTTCCCATTTGAGAAAAAAAAGAAAACATAATTTAATGGCAAGGAGAAAATAAAAATAGGTACAGAAATTTCATGAGCCAGAATAAAATCACCAATCTGTAGACTTATATTTAATTTTCTGCCTGAATTAATTTGCTAGAAATAAAAATGAGTCTGTTCTCTATGTTTTGCACATATGAGTACTCTTTGAGTTTCTCTTCGTAGTCTATTCCACTACTGTGCAGAGTTCTCCTGATCCTTGGCTTTCCCTTCTTTTTCTAAATCTTAGTTTATTTGCACCAAGACCAATAAAAGGCCCATCCCTCTTTTAACCTATGCTACCCCACACACCACTTTACAATTTGTGAAATGGGAATTATTTATTCTATTTTAGGAACCTGTTCACCTTACATGACGTTGTGAAATCTGCAAAGAAAGGACTTGAATCCATTTTCTAGTACTGTGTGCAAAGTGCCTGGTGAAGGGCTTTTCATACCCAAAGGACAGTGATTAACTGTCTGGACCAAAGGATATCAGGCAAGTCCCTTCCTCCCTCCCTCACTCCTTCCCTCCCTGCCTCCCTCCTTCCTTTCTTCCTTCCTTCCTTCCTTCCTTCCTTCCTTCCTTCCTTCCTTCCTTCCTTCCTTCCTTCCTATGTACCAAAGTCTTGTGATAAGTACTTTATATAATTCTTCCAGATTCAAAATGATATTGCTGAAGAAGACATGAAAATGCGAAAAGACATTCCATATTTGAGGAATGGAGTAATTATCATTGTTAAAATGTCTATACAACCTAAACTTTCTGCAGATTCAATACTATTATTATTAAAATACCAATGTCACTCTTACTAGAATTACAAAAACACTTACAAAATTCACATGAAACCACAGAAGACCACATGCAAACAAAGCCAACACAAACAAGAACAAAGCTAAAGATATTACATTCTTGACTTCAAGACATACTACAAAACTGTGTCCAAAAAAGCAGAGCAATAGCATAAAACAGAAACATAAACCAATGAAACAAATAGAAGAGGCAGAAGTGAAAACATGTATGTATGGAGCCAACAGACTTTCCACAAAGGCAGCAAGAACACAGTGGAGAAAAGAAAATTGTTTCAATAAATGATACTGGAAAAGCTGATTATCCATATGCATGAAAATAAAGAGAATGTTATCTTCTGCCATATATCCAATGATAAGTTGAAAATGAATGAAAGACAAATAGTATAAGACACAAAACTTTGAAATGAATAGAGGAATTCATGGGGGAAATTCTCCTTGATATTGACTGGCAAAGTTTTTTTGTTGTTATCCCAGAAATACTGGCAACAAAAGCAAAAGTTGACAAATGAGATTATCAGACTAAAAAGTGTCCATGCAGCAAAGGAAGCAAAAGGGTGAACAATGGAAAAAATGAAAGACGATATTTTTTAACTCTTTAAGGTGCAACGGATTAGTTTCCAGAATATGTAAATAAATCAGTGGTAAAAAAAACAATCAAACCAATTTGAAAATTGGCAAATGACCTGAATGAACTTTTGTCAATGGTTATACAAATAACTTATATGTATATGGGGAAAATGCCATACCTCATTAAATTATTAGGAAAATGCACACAAAATCACAGTAAAATATTACTTAAAGAACTCACATATGATTTTATTTTGCTGCCTGATTGCAAATTTCCTCTTTCTTTTTTGAAGGTTATTTTCCTTGGAGTACAGAAAAAAGAAATGCAGCCAGTGTCCCTTTTGTTTAACTCTCAATAAATCCAGTGATTCACTGCGGGAAGCTTGCCTGTATTGAATTTTATCAGCCCTGAGATAAAGCAAGCCTAAGTCATTAAATAGCATCTTCACCTGTTGCTTTGTTCATAATGAAAAGAGAGAGAGTCCTCAAGTGTAAAAAGCAGGCTTTAGAAGAAAATGCTTTATTCATAACTCCTGAAAGAACTTCACAAAGAGCACATGTTGACTTTCCTTATAGCATTTCTGTCTCCTTTTCACACATAAAAATAAGCCTTCTGAGCATTGTACACCAAGGTATCTACTGTTTAACTCTTTGGAAGAGGCAGTTGAAAAACTGAGATTTAAAACCAAATGCCAAGACTCTTAGGGTTCTATTCAACATCAGCATTCTCCAAACTACTTCATGAAAGGTGTCTTTCAAAGAAGGAAAAAAGTCTTCATGAACCAAGATATTTGAGAAGGATTACATTATACAATTTCTCATTACCTTAACAATATACATTAATATCTTGGTTCTTGGAAACTTCTGTTTGCAAACAATTTAGCTTATAAAGAGAATTGTTCTACAAAACTCTGCATCAGTTTGCAAACTCCACATCAGGTGAGGGACAGGACCATGGCCGCCTTCCCCATATGAACACAAACACAGCCACCTTCCCCCAAACTGTAATACGTTAAGTTCATAAAACGAAATGCCCCTGCACTATCCTAGATTAAAACTCTAAGAAATACTCCAGGAAAGAAATATATTTTATATTGATTAAAATAACGTATTGAGTTTTATATTTAATTTTTAATTTTCTGTTATGTTCTGTTCCTTTCATTCAGGTGAGCAACCAGATCTTTTGTGAGCTCTTGTTTCTTTTGACCCAAAGCGAAAGACATTTTAGGTGTTCAATTTTCTATCTCTTTGATGATAATGTTCTCAAGGTTGCAAAAAGAGTTTAAAACAGATATAAATGTGAAAGTTCCCCACTGGGAATAAGACCTAAAATCAACAATTCTACAACTCAGTCCTGGACATGAAGCTTGATAGATGGCAAAACCCAGAAGATAATGGCTTTATGGTGGAACCTAGGTATTGAAGATATACAATATTGTGGTTCAAACTTTCAAACTTGGCCCAAACTTCAAGGACCAGCTTGTCATAGGGATCGCCTGAACCGGGACCAGGAATGACTGTGGAGAATCAAGGCAAATGAAGCCCGACTAGGATTCTCCACGCCGATCAATGGAACCATCTAAACACATGTGTTGCACAACCTGCAATTATGCAAGCCAGGAAGGAACCCTGACAATACCATGAACTGAAAAATGGTTAGCCCTAAATTACATTTAATTTGATCTTTAAAATGCAGTATCATGTGTACCATTTCCTGTACAGTTGCATGTGTGAAATAAGATTCTGTCCTACTATGCATAGTTTCTACCTGAATCCTTTTTAAAAGCAATAAAAATTAATTGACATAGTTTCTGAGACATTTAAGGGACTCAAATATACTAGGAAAAATTAAAATGCTATGCAACTACTGCTTCATAAAACATATTTGAGCATCACAGGTCTGCAGCATCATAGTGAACAAATTTCCTGTGTTAGAACTTCCAAGCTCCCTGTCACCACTCAGAAGTCAGACACATTTCAGTATCTATTACACATGTGGGTCCTTATTTACACTTTTAGTTTCTTAGATAAGTGAAACAATGTGGTATTTAAATATATATGTCTGTTTTGTTTCATTTAAGTTTATGGTCTCAAGGTGCATCGATTTACTTAGAAATGTCTCAAACTTTATGACTGAGTAGTATTCCATTGTATAAAAAAGAAACATAACTTCTTTATCTGTTTCTCAGTTTATGTGCATTTGGGCTGTTTCTAAGATTTAGCAATTACAAATGGTGTCGCTGTAAACATGGTTGTAAATATATCACTGTGGCATGATGATTTTAATTGTTTCGGGAAGATACCAAGAAGGGGCACATCTGGATCAAACGGAGCCTCTACTTACAGATCTTTGAGGGATCAGCACACTGTCTTTCACAGTGGTTGTACCAGTCTACACTCCCACCACTCAACTGGTACCTTGGTTTTCAAACTAATGAAAAAGAGGGGTTTTTTTCTCCCCACTGTCCTGCCACCATTTGTTACTGGTCCATTTCTCAATGACAGCCATTCTTTCTGGAGTGAAGTGCAGTCTCGAAGTTGTTATAATTTGCATCTCTCACATAACCAATAACGCTGAACAAGTTTTCATATATTTAATTTCCTGCTCTCCTTCTTTATTGGAGAAGTGTCTATACATTTAAGATGGCCATTTGTAGACTGGATCTTTAAATCTGGCAGGGATCTGACATTCTGAGTTCTTTATATATTCTAGATATTAGTCTTTTGTTGGAGGAACAGCTGAAAAAAATTGTCCACCGTGGATTATTTCTTCATTCTGTTGGTAGTTACTTTTGCTGTGCAAAAGCTTTCCATTTTTTAAAATATCTTTTTCATTTTAAAGACAATAAAACTGAGCAAAATAAAACAGAACAAAAGGCAATCAGCATAGAAGAATGAAAGTGGTGCAAGACTTCAACACAAGATAATAGGACCCATTTCACACATGACTATGATATCAAGTTGTGTACGTTTACCTAGAACATTGGGATTATCCTTTTTTATAGCTGAGTAACTTTCTATTGTATAAAAATACCATATCTTTCTTATTTATTCTGAAATTGATGGGAAAACTATCCCTGCTTTTTTTCTGGTTCCCTGTCACATGGAGTGCTGTTTTCTCTCCTTTGACTTTCAGTTTATGAATTTCCTTTTGAGTTAAATGTGCTTCTTTTCTACCACATATTGATGGATCTTATTTCTTGATCCATTCTGCCTGTATTTCTTTTTGTTGGTGAGTCGAGGCCTCTACATTAATGAGTACGGCCGCCACGCAGTGGCTCATCTCTGCCATGCTGTCTTCCTGCTATTGGCTCCTCACTTTTCCCCTTCATTCAATTGCCTGCCCTGCTGGGTGACCGCCCTCTCTGCTTCTGTTCCGGAACCGTAGTCATCTTTATTCCTCTCTGGAATATCCTAGAGTTTGGTTGTCATGAATGCCTTCAGTTGTTCTTCATCATGGAAGTATATCATTTCTTCATTAATTTTAAAAGGTAATTTTTCAGGGTACATCAATCCAGGTTTGGAAGTAGCTTTCTTTCAGATCTTGAACTATTTCACTCCAAAGCTCTTCTTGAGTTGATGGTTTGGTTGAGAAGTCTGCCATGATTCTGATGGGTTTCTCCTCTATAGCTTTTCCTTTCTCTAACATCTTTAACATTCTGTTCTGTTGCTGAATTTCTGGAATCTTGATTATTATATGTCTGGGTGTAGATATGCTTTGGTTATGGCTAGTTAGAGTTCTATATACCTCGCTTATTTGTACGTCAGGTCCTTTTCCCATGCTTGGGAAGTTTTCAGCTATTACTTCTGTAAATAGTCTTTTTATGTTATTTGGGTTGACTCAGCTTTTTTGCTGAAACCTACCAGTTCTAAATTACTTTTCTTTGTGTCGTCTCACAGCCATTGAGTTGTTATTTCCTGGTTCCTTGTTATTCTGAGAGATCCTTCCGTTTGTGATCACGAGCTGCCATCCTGTCTTCAAGGTCTGCAAGTCTATGTTCAGTTTCTTTCAAGCAGCTATGCCAGCTTTCAATGGCATTTTTAACTTCTTAAATATTTCTTTGAATCTGTTTTGTGCAGTATGATTCTTTCCTATATTATTCATTCAAGGTTTCCAACATTTTCCTATGCTCCTCTTTTTTTAAATCTATGTCTTCTTTAGATATACTCTGAAATTCTTTCATTATGTTCGTCATTTCTTCTTTTACCTGAGATATTATTTCTGATCTGATTACTTTTTCAGCCTCATAAAGTTATTTCATTTCTTCAGTTGCTATCATTTCAGAAATTTCAGGCACACAACTTCCAAAGTCTTCTACGCATTTGTCTCCCAGATTTGTTCTGTGTGGGCTAGAGATCTGACATTGCCTTTTGCTATTTCCTCTTGACATTTTCCTCTGGATGAGCTGATTGTGGGATTCCCAGGCACTTCCTGCTTTGGTTACCCCTCTGCAGTATAAGGAAATGGACCAGGCACCTGGGTTTCTTCTCCGAACCCAGGTTCCTGGAGAGGTGATGAGGCATGGAGTTGGCTTCTCCAGAACCACACAGTACACTGAGGCTTCCCTGATGGCCATGGGCATGTGGTACTGGGCCTGCTTCTTCTCTCTGCCTGTGTGACTACACTGAGACTGTTTCAGTAGCTGCAGACATGTAGGAGTTTGTCTGCCTGTTTCTCCTCACCTGTTCTGGCTGCCAGAATCTCTTTAATATATAATTTCAGTTATTGGTTCTTAGTGATACTTCCTATGTGGTCAGAGTTTTTTTTCATAAAGCCTTCGCCTACCCCTATGTCTTCAGCAGTTCTACTGATTCTATCTTCAAGCACTTTTAATGTTTCTGTTTTAATATTTAGGTCTTTGATTCATTCTAATTTTAGTTTAGTGCATGATGAAAGATATGGGTTTTGTTTTAATCTTCAGCATCTGGAAAGCCAGGCCTCTCAGCCCCATTTATTAGACAGGTTATGTTTCTTCCCATAAAGGTGCTTGGCTTTTTTATCCCCAAAGATAAGGTGGCTGTGTGTACTTGGAGATTTGTCTGCATCTTCTATTAAGTTCCATTGATTCTAAGGTCTGGTGTTTGGCAGTACCACGCTATTTTTATCACAGTAGCTCTGTAGTATAATTTCAAGTGAGGGATTGTGATGCCCCTTGCCTTACCTTTGTTGTTCAGAATTGTTTTTGCTATGCTAGATCTCTTCAGGTTCCAGATTAAATTTAGCATTGTTTTCTCTAGTTCTGTGAGGTATGCTATGATATTTTGGTTGTGATTAAATGATATCTGTATAAAAATTTTGGAAGTATGGTCATTTTCACTATATTGGTTTTCCTATCTAAAAGCAATGGATATCTTTCCATTTTCCATTTGATCTCCTTTTTCAGGATAGTGCAGTTTTAACAAAGGGGTTTTACATCATTTGTTAGATTGATTCTGAGATATTTCATTTTATGGATGCAATTGTGAAATGCATTGTTTTCCTAATTTCTCTCTCAGGGAGTTTGTTTTTTGTGTACGGGAATGCTATTGATTTTTAAGTATTGCCTTTGTATCCTGTTATGTAGTTACTAAATCTAGAATTCTTTTGGTGGCATTTTCAGGTCTTCTATGTAGAGTATCATGTCATCTGTGAATAATGATAATTTAACTTCTTCCTCTTCCATCCTTGTTCTTTTTATCTCAGTGTCTTGTCTAATTGCTCTGGCTAATGCTTCCAGGATTGTATTGGATAAAATTCATAACAGTGGACATCCTTGTCTTGGTCTTGATTTTACAATGAAAGCTATCAATTTTTGTCAAGTTAGCATGATTGTTGGCTGTTGGTTTGTCATAGTTGATTCATTGTTTGAAATAAAGACCATGTATTACAACTTTCTGGGAAGAAAATTTTTGAATGAGTAGGGAAATAAGGAAGGGAGGAGGCTGAAAGGAAGGAAGGGACCAGAATAAAAGAGAACAGAAGGGAAAATAATGGAAACAAAGCTCTTGTAAGTAAGGAGAGGTAGGGGGGTTGAGGGGAGGGAGGAGAATGGGAAAAAATAGGGCAAGATAGATCACATACAGGTCCAAGTTCTGTATCATGTCTAATGATGGCATTGTATTTAATATTATTGGTACATTATATCTAAAATATATTATATTATTGATACATTATATCTAAAATGCACTAACAAGCAAAGCCACTCGCTACCCTCCCCTCCCAAGTTAGCTACTCATAGTCCACTCGGAGAGCCAAAGGGAAAAACTAAGTACAATTTCATTTCTGTAGCGTTGCTTATTTTCAAATATTCTAGTTTCTGGAAACTGACCTGCCTGTTGCCCGTCTGATTTTGTGCATCTTTTTGGGCTTAACAAATGTGGCCCTTTGCTTTGATTTTCCCTTAAAGGAGAAATAATAGTAGGTATTCTACGGGTAATTCAAAAATACTCCAAGTGAGAGGGCATCAGCTAACATACCCCTGAATGTACAGCTGAAAACACCAGCTCTGCAGTTAGACATCTGGATTCATATGGTGCCTTCACCACTTTGCCACTATGCAGTTTATGGGTACAAGTTATTTAGGTGTCTTTATTCATAATGTTGGGAGTATTATAACTTTTATAGCCAAGGATTATTATGAAAATGAATAAAATTAGCAGAGTACTTGACACACATTAATCATTATGTATATTTTAGTTATTGGTTGTATTCGAATAACAAATGTAGGAAAATTGCATCATTCCAAAGAGTTCTATCTTCTTTCTTTGCTATTATTTTTGGTTTAAAACTACTTCAGGGTAAAAATAAAATTTCTACAGGTCTCTTATACTACAATTACATAAACCAACTATACTCCAAATATGTTTTTTAAAACAATGTATTTAGTATTCTCAATAAAAGTAGAAAAATCACCAAAAAGAAACCCCTCCATTTATAAATGCAGATGTACAGATAGGTCTTTCTATCAGTAAAATTAAGGCAGCTGATTCTAAAGTCTGTAAAGCTTGTGAAATGCAAATTTCAGACAATATTGCTGGAAATAACACTTTGAGGCAGAAACGAGAAGCTCTCAGAGCTGCTGAACATTTCACAGGGCTCTTTAAATACATTGTGGCCCAGGTGTTGCAGTAATTGTGATTCATGGGGAAAGTTCACAGCTCACCGGTGGTCAAGTGTAGATTTCCATATGGGATGTTATTTAAATCTATTATAATGTGCAGTTAAGAAATGAATGTTCTAAATTGAGCCTGCATTGATTACCCACCTGTGTGTATTTGAGGCCTAGGATATGTTTAGATTTTTTAAAGAAAAATAGTCTGCCAAAAAAAAAGTAGACACATTTTAGGAAAAGAAAAACTTGTACAAATTAGTTAATACTAAATGTATTGCAAAATCATGAGATTAATACAAGTTACCTTTGGCCTCTGTTTAGTCAGGGATTGCAAGGGAAACAATTACATACAGCACACATAATTTAGAATATTATTTACAGTGGTCAACCAAGGAGTCATGTACAAAGAAAATACAGGATTATGCATCCACACACTAAAAGCCTAGAAAATCCAGCTGAAGCCTTAAATCCCATGGCAATATTTGCATGAGTTCTAGTGAAGACCTAGAGCCCATGACAATGCCTCCCATGAGTCCAACTGGAGGCCTAAAGTCCACAATGACTCATGCAAGTCTGTTTCATAGATCTGTGCTGGGAAGGCCCCAAGGTCAGTCAGTGGTGGAAGCCAGAAAGTCTGCACCTGCGGGATGAAAGATCTGTGCCAGCAGACTGGGATCTGCACTGGAGCCAGGAAGCAACAGTCAAAGTAGGGACCAGAGCTCCCTGGAAAAGTACCACAGTCATCTTCCGTGACAGTAAGGTCCCATGCTCCTCTGACAATGAGAACAGTTGAGTTCATATCAGGAAGCCAGTGTGACAAGCTTCTCCTCAGGATTGAACAACACACGATCCTCCCCTCTGGAGCTAAAAGGAGATAAAATAAAGACCAGAGTGCCCCAAAGTGAACTGCAGCCATTCTCAATGACAAGTTTCCAAGCTCCTCTAACATGGGGTACAGCCAAGTTCATATCAGGAAATAAGCTCGACAAGCTCCTCTAGGGAGAACCAACAACAACCAGGACAACCAACAGCACTAAACTCTTCCTCTCTGGTTCCCCTTTTAATCTTGGCAGCAATCCTCAGGTGGGCACCTCACTCAACACCACGTTGATTCAGTTCACTGGTGTTAAGATGGATCACCAGTTTTTAATCCACCACAGCCTCTAAATTACAAGAGGAGTTCAAAGCAGTGGCCATAAGCTTCCAAATGGGGAACTGCTATGTGGGTAACTGGTCACTGTGATTGCTGCACATGTGTTTTCAATTTCTTCTCTAAAGCCATAAGTATAGTGGGTGTTCTATACTATACAACATCCTCTAGAGTTCTCCACACAAGGGTAATACAAGGGTGGACTCTATTTAACACACAACAGGATGTTTGTTGTGACATCATAAAGGAAAACAATATGAAAATAAGAGCTAAGCTTTTTGAGGATAATTAAATACTCATCCTACAGCTTTCATATTAATGAAGTAAGTGATTCCTACTTGATAAAAGTATGGTCAAAATTGCTACTCTGTGAAAGTCATGGATGTAAGCACATTTTATTTTAGAATCTATCATATAAAACATGTAGCTTTATATTCACATTCCATTGTGGATTTTGAAAACCCAGCTATATTGTGCCCATTGTGGTCAGCTGGACAAAAGACAGAGACATGACAGGTTACACTATCTTCTCTAAGGATATTTCCCAAGGTTGCACAAAATACTTTCAGATCCATCTCAGACATTACTTGATATCATTTTGGACATGAAATGGTATCATCTCAGACATTGCTTGGTGTTTTCTAAATATTACATCATATTGTCTCAGACATTACCTGGTATCATCTGAGATATTATATAGTACATCTTAGATATGACATGAAATCATGTCACACATTAAGTGGTGTCATTTAAGACAACGTATATTATCCCAGCCATATATTATCTGGTGTGTTGATTACTTTTCTCTCTTTTTGCTAGGACAAAATCCTGATGCCCAGAATTAGGGAAGAAGATAAGGTTTATTTAGCTCACAATTTATGGAGGTTTCAGTCCCAAATCAGCTGGTTCCAAGGCAGAGTGGTGCCACAAAGGAGAAGCAGTTCATGGTGTCAACAGATACCAAATGCATCAAGAGCAAAAGGGGCAAAAGGGTAGAAGGGAGCCTCTTTCCATCCCTTGGCATATCACTCACTACCAATCTCAGCACTAGACAATGAACCAATCAGACTAAATTCAGCTGCCTTTGAAACTCCCACCCATGACTGCATGAGGCTTCAGGGGGACATTCAGATACAAGCCATAACACTGGGTATCATGTCATATATATCATGTTATTATCTCATTTGCTACATGGGATCATCTCAGACATTACACTGTATCCTCTAGGATATTACATGGTGTCATCACTGACATTGCATGGTGTTTTATCATGTGCTACATGGTATCACCTTAGAAATTACATTATATCATCTCAGGCTTCATATTGTATTAGACATTACCTGGTATCTTCTCAGACATGGAGTCATCTTATATATCACCTCTTATTATCCTAAACATTATCTGGTATAAACACAGCCATTACATCTTATCATCCCAGACATTACATGGCATCATCTGTCATATGAAAATCTTTTTGCCTTTGCTCAGTCCAATGCTCTCACTGCTTAAGCTGAAGAGGAAGAAAGAGTTGATGGTTGTGGTGATGGTCAAGGGTATAGGAGAGTGCCAGCAAGTCTCTTTAAATTTGGAGAGTAGCAATAATTAGTACTTAATATTTTTAAGCTTTGGTGAATAGCATTTTGAATATTGGATTTTGCAGTTCACAGAATATTCCAAGCCAGTAGTACCCAAATTCCTGCATGCAGAATAGTTTTGAGGTAGGCCATAGAAACGAGATAATGGCAGCATAATGGAAGACATGTGCAGCTCAATTTGTTCATAGAAGAAAAAAAACAAGACTCTGCAATTAATTGATTTTAAATAACTTTCCTATATATAGTGGCAGTGAGAGAAGATGGCATTTACAGTCGCTTTTTAAAATGCCCTGTCTGAGGTCGGGCATGGTGGAGCACACCTGTAATTCCAGCGCTTGGGAGGCTGAGATAGGAGAATTGTTGCAAGTTGGAGACCAGCCTGGGCCACAAGGTGAGCTCAAGGCCAGCTGAACTGTTTTTTATCAAACAGATTTTAAAAATGCAGTTTGAGTACTTCAGAGGAAAGATCGTCTCTTTAACAAATGGTGATGATAAAACTGCCCCTCTCCATGTAGAAGATTTAAATCTAGATCCATATGTCTCCCCATACACTAAACTAAAATCAAAATGGAGCAAAGATCTAAATATTAAAACAGAAATACCTAATCTTCTGGAAGATACAATAGGTAAAATAGGCACAGGAAAATACTTTCTAAACAGAACCTCAATGACACAAGAAATAGTACTGAAAATCAACAATTGAATCATATAAAATTAAAATTCTTCTTCAAAGCAAAAGTAACAACCAGAGAATGAAGAGAAAACCTACAGAATAAGAAAAAGAATTTTGATTACTATTCCTCAGACAGAAAATTAAAATCTAGAATATATAAAGAACTCAGTAAAATTAGACTTCCCCCAAATAAAATACTCAATCTAAAAATGGACAAGTGAAACTGAACTGTCACTTTGCAGAAAAAATATATCTGGCCAATACATGCACAAAAAATATTCAACATTTCCAGCCATTAGATAAATGCAAACTACTGCAAAACTCAAATTCCCTCTCACTCCAGAAACAACGGCAATCAAATATAAGTTACATAGTGACAGTGCTAGTGGGGCTCTGGGGAAAACAAATCTTCCTGCATTGATGCTGGGACTATAAACTGGTACAACCACTGTGGAAATAAGTGTGAAAATTTTTCACAAAATATAAAACTGGACATTCCATTTGGCCCATATCTTTCCTTTCTAGGAATCTTCCCAAAAGAGTTACAGACAACATTCTGCAGTGGTAGATGTATAGCCATTTTTAAAGCAGCACAATTTGTAACTAAATCTTGAAAGCAGCCTGCATATTCATCAAAGATGAACGGGTAAAGGAAATGTGATATTTACACAGAATGGACTACTGCTCTGCCTAAAGATAAATTTGAGTTGTTAGTAGAAAAATGGACCTTGAGACCATTAATTTGAAGTGAATTAGACACACACACTTAAATATCACATAGTTTCTTTTATATGAGAAGCCTAACATACAAATAAAGAGAGAAACAAAAGATAGCTTATAGAAGAAGGGAGACAGATCATTGTCGAGTGACGGTGGAGGAGGGAGGGTGGAAGAGTAGCAAAGGGTATAAAAGAAGGATTGAGATATGTCATTTACGTGTACTAACTCTCCACACAGAATGCAGTCATTTTTATTGCAAATATACAAAAATGATAATAAAAGTAATAAAAAAATAAAAATTGAAGACAAATATCCTGTTAGAGTAAAATAGATTTCATGATTTTTTTTTTCTATGCAGTTCAGGCTGGCCTTGAGCTCACTTTGTAGCCCAGGCTGGTCTTGAACTTGCAATGATCCTCCTGCCTCAGTCTCTCCAGTGCTGGGATTCCAGGCATATTCCACCATGACTGGCTGATTTCATGACTTTTGAACCAATCTTCACCACCAATTACACTGCTATTCAGGAGATAGTGGTTATTTTGTTGACCTGTAAAAGTTTTAAAAAAATTAACTTGAAAAGATTTTTTATTAAAAAATTTAAATAACTAAATAATTTTTAAAATATGGGTTCACTGCAGATATAATATCAAGAGATCCATTGGTTTGTTTACTCAATCTTCTCCAAATTATAACCTTTCCCCAAACCATTGTACAATATCAAAACCACAATACCAACACCAATTTGAGATATGGAACAGTTACATCAACAGAGTCCCACTTACTGTGTATTTGTGGCTACAGCCACTTCTTTTTTACTGCCTCACATAATACAGAAAACTGAAGTGTAACCTACAAATTTATCTACATTATACAGCATAGAAACTTTCAGAACTGTCCCTTTCTACTGAACTGAAAATACCTCCAAAGAGATTGTTCTCAAATTGTTGTGTTTCAGTAATTCACTCCTCCTTATGGTTGCGTGGTAATTCATGGTATGGATATGCTGTGGATTACTTAAATTTTCACCCACTGAAGAATAACTCCTTGTTTCCAGTTTGGGCTATCTCAAATGAAACTACTAGTGTAATTATGTGTATATTTCTGTTTCTCTTTGTCATTGGGTACTATTCCTGAAGGTACTATTGATGCATCATATGATGGTTGATGTTTAATTTTACAAGAAAGCACCAAGCCATTTTTTTTCACAGTGAAGTAACATTTTACATTCTCATTTCGTGTTCCTTTCACCTTCCTCGGCCATGTGAGTGATCAGCTTCTCTACCGTCTCCTCTATATTTGCTGTTGTCGCTATTTCTTATCTTTTCCATTCTGAAGGATATGCCAAAAAAAAAAAAATGGCTTTTTTTTTGAGCTAACCACAGATCACTGAGATAAATAAAGGGAGAAATGTTTTTGTTTTGTTTGTTTGTTTTTTAAATGTAAATTAGTTTGATCTTAAGGCTTGGAGGATTTCTTGCATTCTAAGGATATCAGAACTCCTGACAACTGGCTTCAAGGAGCTGGTATGAAGCAGGATACAATAATATTGCAAATGTAATATTGGAATTAGTAAATCAGCTCTTGCATTTGGTTATTTTTAACTTACTCTTTCCCAAGTATTTTCTGAAATTTCTAGGTGAAAAGTATAGCACAATGGTTTAAGGCAATAGATATAGTACCTGCCTTCATGAAGTTCATAGGTAGACAATATGTTGAACATATTAATAGACTTAGAAATGTACTTTACAAGATAAGAAATTTCATAGCTGACAATCTTCACTGCCTCTTAATCATCAAAATGTTTTCTGCTATGATGACTTAAATTACTAACTATAATATGAAGATATCAATTGCATTTTATGTCCTTTCACTTAATATATTTTAAAGAGCATGTCCATTTTATAAATGATAAATATCTGCAGATATCTTCCTACTTAAATATCATACAACCTTGACTAGCAGATATAGTGATAACCACTGATAAACAATGAGTGCGTTATGCAGTTAGAAGAAATCCTAGGTCTTAAAATAAGCAAGCTACAAAGCCAAGTAAATTCAAGTAGGATGGCAATTTCAAATGTTTTATGAAATCACTGTTCCTGGTTATACAACATGAAAGAAAAGCCAATATATCAAAAGACATCTCCTTTGCAATTAAGCGATAATCAATATGCCAGATTTCAGTAAAGAGCACAGGATTTAGATAGCTTGCCAAATTTGATGAGGGAGACACATTTTTTAAGCTGCAAACATTTTAACATGATTATTAATTATTTAAAAAAATAACAACAATGTAGAAAGCATCTCCACAAAGGCATTTGAAAATAGATTCAGCTCATGTCTTACAACACTTAACAGATTTAATAGCTGTGCTTAATAAACATATATAACTCGGTTATTCTCTCTGCTTTAGGCAAATTCCCTGTGAGATCTGAACACTGTTAGGATTATTCACATACATTATGCAAATAATACATTCTGACACAAACAGGAGTGGTACAGTGAAAGTGCCAGCACTAATAGCTAATGGTGTCACTATTTGATTTTCCCTCTTGATAGCACTCATGCCAACCCACCCTCCTCAGCAAGTCTGGCTTCAGAGCCACACTCATGGATCTCTTGAACTTGACTGGCTGTTCTGAGTCTTAGTAACTTCTTTATGTTAGATGGTGGAATTAGAATTTTGTGATAAGTCTCTTTCTGTATTATTTTTATAAAGATGTCATTCATTCAGAGGGAATATGCTGAAATTCTGTTTGTAGCTCAGAGCTCTCCTCAGCACTATGACTCATGGGTATAATTATGAGTTGATATTCCTAACTGAATGTTTCTACATATTTCAAAGATGAATCTGTTTAAATTTGAACTCTTGACTTAACTTCCTAAAACCACCCTAATCCTGTAGACCTTCCCATATAATTAAATTGAATTATAATCTCTCTAGTTAGTCAAAAAAGAAATCTTGATGTCAAATTGCTTCCCTGTATTCACCTGCTGGTTTACTCCTAATATTATTTAAACACACAAATATGTGTCAGAACTTTCATGGCTTTAATTTCAGGGTCACTAGTCAAGCCCAAGCCATGGAAGAACTCTCCTACATTTCTTCTCCATCTACACTTCTCATTCCCAGGCTACTTGTTAGAACACAGGCAGCTAGACACATTTTCACAAAAACAAAATCAGCTTTCATTACTATCTTGCTTAAATCAAGTATAACCTGACCCCGCTCCTCCAAGCCTGCATGGCACAGGCTGACTTCCATTCATCCGTCTGATCTCGCCCAGTGGCTTTGCCCTGCTCACCACCCTGGCTGCCTGTCTGTTTCTGGAGCATGCTGAGCTCTTTTGGATGCAAGAGTCCTCTTGCAATACTCTTCCATTCACTTTTATATCTATGTTTTATACATTTTCAGGTTCCAAATTAAATTCCTCACAAAAATCTTTTATGACTGTATTGCTAAATCAGTATCTACCAAGCCTACACTTTTCCCCGAGGAGACTCTTTTGGATTCTTTAATAACACTATGTTAGCTTTTAATCAGTTTGTTTTTTCATTTCCTTTATTTCTATTTTGTTACCTCACTAAAATATTATTTCCAAAGAGCTGCAAGTGGGGGCTTATGCCCTCTTAGTTCCCACAATATTGCAGAAGAGTATTTGTGAAAATGTAAAGTATTAGAAATAGGGTCCATCAGAGGAATTTGTTAGAAACATGCGATTGTTTAAATAAGTCCAAAAAGTATTAATTTTGAATAATCTCAAGAAATGTGGGAAGAAAAGTTTGGCAAGTAAGAGGACTCACCAGTCAGATTGCCAGATTTGACAGCTAATCAGAAAGGCTTTTGGTGGAATCAGAATTCAGCATTACAAAGAATAGATCTGGAAACTAAATATTAGAAATGAAATTTGAGCACCTGAGTTTCAGAAAGTCCTTATTAGACATAATGCCACCCTTTACAGACAAGTGACTAATTCAGATCATAAAAGTGGTATCTGTGATTTTTTACTGCTTCCAAACAAGGAATAAGACAACATCCCTGGCATTAGAACTAGGACTAGGAGAGAGAACAGATGATGTGAGTCACTAAACATTTAATTTAGGGAATGTTAAATTCTACTTGACTCTGGAAAGGCTATTTCCTAGTACTTGGAAAATGACACATAAACACTTTGTAATTATGGTCTATTCATAATATAGGCTTAGGCATTATCAACATTAATTTTCATTTCAAGTTATATTCTTAGAATATGTGACATCTTGGACAAGCAATATTTGATTAATTAACTTATTTATTAATGGTTTCCTAAAATTAAAAAGTAAATGACTAGTATACACAAAACATTTCTATGGTAATTAGGAAATTACAACTACTCAATAAACTCTGGCTGCCATTATTCAAACTTTAGGCTTTTGACATTGGGAAGCACTGGGATTGCAGGAAATATTGAAGAAAGCAAAAAAACAAGAAGGCTATTAGTAAGTACTATGGTTTACACCCAGAATGTTTCCAAAAAGCTTCATATACTCACAGCTGGGTTTTCAGAAGATAAATGAGTTAAAGCAGCCCTATGTTCATTGGAGGATTAATTCATTAA
>PVLA01009498.1:0-74311 GCA_004027455.1 Hydrochoerus hydrochaeris | reverse complement strand
CGGGGTGGGGTCGCGGGAGGCGCCGTTTGCAGGGTCTGGCCTGAGTCGCCGTGGCGCGGCGGGCTTCCCCTGCGTTTGCAAAGCCCGGGGCGGGACAGAGCCACGAGGTGGCTGAGAGGAAAACCGCGGAGCCGGAGCAGCAAAGTCTCCAGGCCAGCAAGCGATTTTGGCGCGAGAGGCCGGGGAGTCCCGGAAGTAGGGGAGGAGTCCCCGGTGCGGGACGGGGAAGGCCCGGGAGGACCCGCGAGAGGTGGAGCGCGCGCGCCGGGCCCCGCGAGGGCGAGGGCGAGGGCGAGGGCGAGGGCGAGGGCGAGGGTGGGGGGAGCAAAGGGACCCGGGCAGGCGGAGCGCAGCCGGCCGCAGGCAGCCTTTTATCGAAGCCCAGGCTTGGGACAGCAGGAGTCAGAGGCTTCTGTGTGCTCCTCTTAAAGTTGTGGCTGTTTTTTTTTTTTTTCTGATCTTTATTACCCACTCTTTTTTGGGATATAAAAAACAAAACACTTAAGTGTACAGTGTGATGAGTTTGACCCTTAAATTCACCTGTGTGACCGTCATCCCAGGCAGGCCATTTTCTTTGATATTGGTGCTTTACATTTCTCTAGGAAGCAGGTGCATTCTTGTTTCTGTGGCATACTTGTTTGAAAGACGCTTGAACATTTGCTTTCATTTTTGTCTTGCATTTTCATGCAGAATTTTTATGTACGCAAAATCAAGGGTCCTTATTTGAAATTCGGTTTGCAGAGAATCACGTGATTTTTTTTTTTTTTAAAAGCCACCTCTCATATCACTTTAGGTATAAGAGTAGGTATCAAGCTAAATGAATCTTTGCGTTTTAAATGTAGTTTTGTTGTGTTTTTACTTTGCGATTATGGCACACTGTGCTAGTACTCAGGTATTGGGTATGAAAAGCCTCTTAGGGAAGTGGGTCTAAACAGTGCTAACTGCCTATTTAAAACAGCAGTCTTCATACAGTTCAGAAATGCTATAAGGCAGGAATGTTAGGGAACTTACACTTTTTCTGAAAGGAATTTATGTATACAGAAATGTCTGGGGGTTATGTTTTTCTGCAGTTGAGCTTGTATTATGTAATTTTTAAGCACATCTTTTTTTCAAGCATAAGCTAAAATTGTAGAGGAAGCCGGAGCTGTGGTGCTGTCAATACTTCTTTAAAACCTGTGCAGCTTTGGCTTTTCCTATACTGGAACTGTCACCGAAACGGGAAAACAAAGGTTAAGTAATTGTTTCTTGGTAAACTTTGATTTTTTTTGGGGGGGGCAGATAAAGTCTTTTTCAGTAGGAATATGAAAAGTTACCTGAGACGACATTGAGATAAATTCTTAATGTGAGAACAAAGGAGGCTTCCAAAGAGTAATTACAGTACTTGCCTTCACTAGAAAGCTAAGAGATGTAGGAAAAGTGAAAGGAAACGACATGCAGAGAAGATTGGAAGCATTTATTTAGTAAGCTGCAGGTGGACAGTAGAGACCTGGGATGAAGCTTGGGAGATAAAGCAGTTAGATGGTTCTGAGTTGATGAGTCGACAGCATTTAGAAGGAGACAGGACAGGTACCTGCACTCTAAATTCCTTCGCGCCCGCCGTGTGCAGCTAATGTGGTCTAAGGTGTTGGAAGTAATGCAAAGAACCTGATGAGAGGCACTTCAGAGTGTTGAGAATGAGAAGTAGTTGTCTGTACAAATCCTTGTTGTTTAGTTTGTTTAGTCAGCTAGTGTTCAGCGATTGTTTTACCCCTGCCAGGCACTATGCTAGTTGCTGCTAACAGTAAAGGTGATTGACCCCTTGTGAGGTCTTGCTGTAGTTCCGAGGGAATAGGTACTAATGCAGTGAGCTAGATTCAGTGACAGCGATAGAGCTGTTCATATAAAGGCAGCATGCTGGTGGGTAGGCACCTCCTCTGTCCTGAAGAATGAGTGTGGAGGCTAGGTAGATACAGGGTAGATGTGGTCCTGAGGCCAGAGTCTCCTCCCCCACCTTGCCAATTAGAGGCTGAAAGGAAATGGCTTTAAGGTAACCATGTGTTGCTGGTCACAGCATGAAGTTCTCTAAACAGTGCTAAGGTCATGGCGTGGCTGGGAAGATGGAGGCTGGAAATCACGGGGAGTTCTTATACGTCATGAAAAGGAGCTTCGATTTCATTCTAGAAACAGGAAAGGTTTCGAGGCAGTAAATTGCATGCCCTCCTTATACATTTTAAACTGATCCTGGACTATTTTATAAAGTGGAAATTGAGGGGGTAGAATAAGTTGAGGCAAGGATAGTAAGTGCAGTTAGCAGAAGACAAATTGCACGGGGCATATGAAGTTGTAAGACATAAGTGAAGAGTCATGTTCAGAGTGTGGCTCCTGCAGCTCATCTGCATTTCACTTGCTGCTGTGTGTCTACTAATGGCTGAAACCTCAGCTGCTTGTGGAGGAGAGGTTGAGGGAGAAGGTGCAAGAGGGGCTTCCATTTGGCACTCTCCCTTGGGGACCTGCTCGAGGGTACCCTGAGCTAGTCTAAGTTGGTAATGGAGGGCTGAAGCCGGGGGAAGGCAGTGTCACGTGTGTTGTTGAAACTGAGAGTGTGAAATGGCCCAGGCAGAGCATGCAGAGGGAAGCATTCGGTTCGCAGGACAGGATGAACCTTAGCAGGTGTGGGCACTGGCCGTGGAAAGTCCGTAGTGGGAGCAGAGGAGACGTTGCAAGATGCTTAGTATTGGCTGTGCCTTCAAGAAGCCTAGTGGAAGATGGAGAAAGGCAGTAAGAGAACAATCATTTGTTGAGTTTAACGAACAGGGACTCTGTGGTGCAGTTAGAGACCAGATTGGTTTGCTGCCTTAAATTCTGAGGCCTTAAATCAGCTTGTTTTTGTACCTGTGACGTGGTGTACCTGTGTTGTGAAGGTTGAAGGTAGTGGGTTTGAAGTACCTAGAAGGTAATAATGCAGTGAGCTGGATTCAGTGACAGTGATAGAGTTGTTCATTTGAGGGGAGCATCCTGGTGGGCAGATAGCTCATCTGTCCTGAAGAATGAGTGTAGAATGTAAGAAGGTAGGTGTCCTGAAGCCCACTGCTCCACTCTGCCAGAATTAGAGGTTGAAAGGAAGTGTGCTTGGTGTTTAGTGAGTTTCAGTGAGGTTATTTAGTATAGCTTACTTGCTGAACTTTGGAGTTGTAGCCTTGGTACAGTAAAACAGTGGCAGTCCTCAACCTTTTGCGTTCCAGAGATAAGTTTTGTGGAAAACAGTTTTTCCACAGGGCTGGGAGTCTTTTTAGGATCAGAATCTCATGGAAGCTTATGGCCTAGATCCCTGACATGCACAATTTATAGGAAGGTTCCTGTTCCTTTGAGACTCTTAATGCCACTGCTAATCTGGTAGGTGCAGCTCAGGCAGTGATGCCAGCCATGGGAAGTGGCTGTAGATACAGATAAAGCTTTCTTGCTACCCTCGTGCTGTGCAGGCCTGTTCCTAGTAAGAAAAGGGCCTGTGTGTGACTGGGCCAAAGGTTAGGGACTGTCAGTAAGAGAGAGTCATTATTGAGTAGCTAATTCACATAGTTCTAAACTAAATTCAGAAGATATCCCTCTTGTTCTGGCAGTGTAGTGTTAGTCCCTCTTACCCTCTAATATACCAATATTTCCACTTTCTTTTGTGTGTTTTTGGGGTGGTATATAAATGTTGTGTGAGCTGTTGAGCTGAAAATGACTTACAGCAAATCCAGAGAACATTACTGGCCCAGTGACTTGCTCTACCCTGTGATGCAAAGATTTGCCTGTCCACACATTAAGAGAACCTAAACTGAATGGGGTCTGTGCAGGTCACTCTTAGAAGATCCCTAAAAGTGCTCTGTATTAGCTGAGCTGCTTTGCTGTTGCTGGGACAAAATACCCAGCATTCACAGTTTAAAGAGGAGAGATGTATTTTGACTCACATTTTCAGTGGGTTCAGTCCACACCCAAAGGCCATGGAAGAAACTGGTTGAAAGAACATGCCAGAGGAAGAAAATGGCCTCAGTTGTCAGAAAGCAGAATACAGTGAGGGGGGGCAGAAAAAATAGGCCCTTACAAGTCACAGCACCTCTGACCCGCCCCTCCCAGCCAGGCCACTGGGCTTGCCTCTGAATGTTAGACTTGCCTGGGAAATTAAGACCTGGACCCTAAGAGCTCATGGAGAGGGCTGTTAACAGCTTGTGTTTAGGTATCCCCCCAAAGCCTCATGTGGTCATAAGTGGGGCTTTTTCAGAAGTGGCTGAATCCAGTGTGATGCTGGGATTAAGGGTGTGTGGTTACTAAATCCGCCCACTGTTTTTTTGGCACTGCTTTAACCCTAGAAGCCTGTGAAAGGGGCAGAAAGAGGCTGTTAAGGTTTCCTGCTTGCGTTGCTACCTTCTGCTCCCCATGAACTATTTCTTCTCTGCAGTGCCTGTCTGCCAAGCCACCCTGCCTTGGAGCCAGCTGACTAGACTGAAACCTCTGCAGACTGCTCTAAATAAACCTTTCCTCCCTTAATTCTGGATGCCAGGTATCTTGTGTCAGCAAAAAAGAAAAATAAGACAAGGACCAAGAAGAGAGTTTTGAGCGGCTTTGCTTTTTGGAACTATATGTTATTGGAAATAATGTTTTGAAACTGCAGCAGGGCACAGCATTCTGGCTGTTGTTGAGGACTTTATAATTTTTTCTTTGTGCTTTTTTATTAGCCCTTTTGGTAGTTACTTTGTACACATCCTCTCTTGCATTTCCCTGGCTCACAGGTATGGTAGTATAGTTACTGTCTGAAGTCTGCTAGTGTTTTAATAGTCACAGCTCTGCAGCATCCACCAAGCTGGAGGCAGAAACAACTTCTTAGCTTCAGCTTCCTCATTCAGAATAAAAAATGAGAGGTCAGTACCCGCCTGGTAGAACGGAGTCACGAGTTTAAATTCTGCCATGCTATGTGAAGCTCTCCTAGGCGCAGTGTCTGATGCCCACCAGGTACTGTCAGTACCGCTGACCACGGAGGGTTACTGTGCGATTCTTAGAAGGAAGCTGGGGTCAAGTTCATGTTTTAAAGACAGCAGTCCTGTCAGTTCTGCACCGAGTCCCACGTTACCTAACAGTGCTGAAGTACTGCACTCTCAGGGTTTTATTTTAATAGCTGCCATTGAAAATTGATTATGACAATAGTGTTTTTAAAATATCTGAATGTGGAAAAAAAATAGAGAGCTGATGGTACAGTACCGGGTCCATCGAATCACTGACAGCTTTTCTCCAGCACGCGCTCTTGGCGAGGGAACAGATTGACCCAGGTGTGAGGAAGAAATTAATGAAGTGTGGGGCCTGGGGATTTAGCTCAGTGGCATAAACATGTGCCTTGCAAGTGTGTGGTCATGAGTTCGATCCCCAGTACCCATAAAACAAAAAAAAACAAAAAAAAAAGAAAAAAAAGAAGTGTGGCCACAACTCTTAGGGCATGTGGTGCAGAGCTACAGCCCAGGCCCAAGAATCACAGCTGCTCACCCTGCGGTGCTTGCGGGGGATGGGGGATGGCCCTAGTCCTGGGTGTTTCCAGGAAGACAGCCTGCCCTGTGGGCCACATCAGGAGCCTCCCTGCTGTGCTTCCTGTCACCTGGCCCCTCTGCCGTGGTGGGGTCATGACAGTAGGATGCAGGGAGCCAGCCCTGTCCTGACAGACTTGGCTGAGTTCCTGTTGTGTGGCCCCTTCCCTCCTTCCACACTGACCAGGCCCAGGGAATGCGGCCTGCAGCCCTGTGCTGTTGTTTGGGGACAGCCTGACAGGAGCCTGGTGTTGGCTCCCTTGCACCTTCACCAGATTGCTAGCCAGAGCTTTCTGCTTATGAGCTTACACTGGGCCTTACTTTGTTTTTCTACCTAGTTTGTAAAATCTTGAATAAAACTTTGTTCTCATCTTTTGAATAATCAGTACTGTTTCACTTAGCACTGATAATTAAGAATTGCTTTGTAATATTTTTGAGGTTTTAAATATTTTCTTTTTAGGTTTTTTTGTATGTACTGATTTCCAAAGAGTCAACTAGAAAAAGTATGTGGGTGGAAATATTAAAAAATAAAAAATACATGTATAGGGTTGTGTGTGTGTGTGTGTGTATAAAATAAACTAGAATGAAAAACTTACATATACAAAAGAACAGTGTATATTCTTATATACCCATATTCCAGATTCAGCCATTGACAGCCTTGCTTGTTTATTATTTATCTTTAGATAACTCGGAGAAACCTTTTATATTGAAATTGGCATTCACATCCCATTAAATTGAAATCCCTTAATTCTTTAGATACGGCTTTCATTTTTAGGATTGTGGAGCATATGTGCTCTCACTGAGCTTTGTTGTAGATAAAAGGCTTATTGTAATTACCCTAATCCTAAATTTGTCTAGAAGCAGCAAGATGAGCATAGTAAGTCTTAGGCTTTCGTGTACCTTTAAAAAAGTTAGATTTAGGAAGGAAATACTTTAGAAGAAGCAGGAGTCCTCAGAGTGGGGGCTGCGGGTGGCTAGGACTCTAAGGGAGAATAAGCTTTGTCTAGTGTCTGCTGTCTCCTCGCAGGTGCTGGTGTGTGCTAATACCAAGGAAAGGTGGCAGGTGGATGAGGCTGACGTGAGTCAGTTGGTGAGGATAGGTTGGTGTTGCTGTGATGCCACTGGAAATACAAAATAGGCTTTGAGAGTGAAAGTTCTTAGGTGGGGATTGCATTACCCCGAGACTAGAGTTGAGTTGAGTTAGACTAAGATTTTTAACAGTCACATAGAAGATCTCTTAGACATCAATTGTAGACTATCTTATATGTATGTCAAATGAGTCATCTCAAAATACATAAACATTGCAAGTTTTAAGTTGGTGGGTTTGTGAGAAGGTTGAGGCTTTATACATTGAATTTAAATATACTGAGGAACTAGGGATATAGCTCAGCAGCATAAGCGACTGCCTGGCAAACGCAAGGTTGTGAGTTAGATTCCTGGTACAGAAAAAATTAAATATAATGTGAACACCATGCACAGTTAGATATTTTCTAGTAGCCACATCAAAAACCAGTAACATTGATTTTTAACATGTTCTCAATCTATCCTAAATAGTTAACAATATTTGAGAGCTTGTGTTTGTCTCAGTAGCATTCTTTAGATATATGAGACTGGTGGCCGTTGCTGTATAGTGTGCAAGACTTGCAGGCTAGATTTGCTAAGGCTAATATTTTCAGCACAGACTTTTGAATAAGTTGCTTTTATAGTGTCACAGTGGGATTGAAGCAATTAAAACAGTAGTATCATGCTTCACTGATGTTTGATAATACATTTTCACCTTTCTGCTTTTCCTCCCTCTAGAGATGCCTGTAATTGGAGTCGGCTAGCAAAGGGGAAGAGTAGATGATAGAACGTTCCTCTGCTCTTATTTAACACAGTAGATAAGTTAGTCTGCATTTTCAGTAAATGCTGCACAGGCTATGACTTCAGCAGTCTGAGTGTGAAAGTCTGTCTTTATTCTATATTTGCTTCTGGGGTTAAGAGGAAGTCAATTCAACCAAACTTCGAGCCAGGTGGTAGCCTCCTGACTTGGTCGCAGGCCAGTCCTTATACTGGGTTACCCATATATCTTCTCAGCTTGTCCTGTCATGAGGAAGTTAATAACAAAAGTTGGCTTGTTTCATATTTATAGTTCCCGAATAAAAATAAGGCTCTTTGTATATACCCATGTTTCTCTAATTAGAACGTGATAAAGAGTTTACCTAGATAAAAGGAGCTTCAGTGATTCACTGATCTTAAAGTGAGTGGCAGGTAATTCTTAGGTTTTTGAAATACCTAAGTCTCTTTTGTGCTTTGTTTGCTAGTCGGCAGCAAGAAATAGAAGAAAAGCTCATCGAGGAAGAAACAGCGCGAAGAGTGGAAGAGTTGGTGGCAAAAAGGGTAGAGGAAGAGCTGGAGAAAAGGAAGGATGAAATTGAGCGGGAAGTTCTCCGAAGGGTGGAGGAAGCCAAGCGCATCATGGAAAAGCAGTTGCTCGAAGAACTCGAGCGACAGAGACAAGCTGAGCTTGCAGCCCAAAAAGCTAGAGAGGTAACGCTCGGTCGTTTGGAAAGTAGAGACAGTCCATGGCAAAACTTTCAGTGTTGGGTTGTGCCTCCTGCTCAGTTCAGAAAGAGATGGAATACAGACTATCGAATTCCTTTCTCATCTAAACTTACATTGCTGCGAAAGTTAATTTTCTAGCCTATTCAGAAGCGCTGACTGATACGTAAAAGTTCCTTTCATAAAACGTATTCAAGGATACTTTTTTGATTTAATAGAACTGGCTTACACATTTGAGAAGTGTTTGAAACTTTTGCCATGGCTGCAGGACTTACATTCTTTTTGGGAGGGTGGGGGAGACAGGGAGTGGTAAAGGGAGAGAGTTAAAACTCCACCTGTGGTTGTATATTCTTTTCTGTTTATCACTCTGTCACCTAGACTGTGAGAGGCTTTGCCTTCAGTCAGAGCGAAAGAGCAGGGCCTAATACTGAGTGACAGCACCTGCTTTGGGTAAATAGGTTTTCTCACTCTTCTTTTCTCCTCCTCTTACTCCCTCCCCGTCCCCAAATCCTGGCTCAGCACAGTGGACTAATTGTAGCATTCTGCTCACGAGGCCCTCCATTTCCTAATGTGTTTCAAGGAATCTTTTTAGGAAACATGTCCAGAGCATTCGTCCACTTTTTTAGTGCTTACTAACAACTCCTTTTTTTCTCTAGAGAGTTATGAAGGAACAGGTTGTCCTTGTCTGGAGTCAAGCTAAACATATGATTTGTTTTGTCAGCAGCGGGAGCAGAAGTTGAAAATGTCTTTCTGTGAGACAGTAATTTGCTACTGAAGCTTTATGGCTTGCTCGCACTGATTACTCCAGGATCCTAGAGCTTGGTGAAAGTCACCAAGCGCTCAAGGCGAATTCCTTAGAGCACTGAGTGTCCAGCACTGTAGTTTGCGTGATGAATGTGAATCCCACTGGTGTGACACAGGAAATCGTGTAGTTAAATTCTCTAAACTGAAATATTTGACTTAATAGAATCGATGACTCATTGTCATTTTCCATTTCGGCATTATTGGGGACAAGTTGATATATTAATCTCTTTGCTTCCCAGTAAGTGTAGCTTTTGAATTGCGTTTTCCCTTGTCCTGTCTTTAGATACATATGTTTCCATTAATAGTGGATTCAGACTACACTATTGAATGTATGAAATTTTTAATTGCATCAGTGCTTTTAATACTGAGTTGTGGAGTAATTGTGCTATCTTGTAGCGAGTTATTAATCATAGTAAGATTTTTTTCTCTTCATTTGCTTTTTGTTTCATATTAACAATTTTTTTTTTTCACACGGACACAACCCTCTTGACAGTCTTTCCAAATATTTAAATCATTTGATTATGTATGCTGTGATCCGAACACTGCCCAAACCATCAAGCAGTCTTCATATAGTTTGCATTATAAAATTTCATTAAATTCTCCAAGAAAAGCTAAGTTTCGGAAGAGTTTTATTTCCTGACCATGCCGCCCCCGGATTCCTGAACCTCAGGTCAGACCATAGGTGACAATTTGAGCTGCCTTTAGCAGTTGCCAACACCGAGTGCTAAGCCACTGTCCCCGTGGAAGCAGCCCGTAGTTCCATGAAGTATGGATTACCATTTGTATTTTTCACTAACAGTAAATGTATTTTTCTTATTAATTGTTTGCCTTAGGAATGATGAATTACATTTTTTGTTCCTTCTTACCATAAACATCTGCATTCCTCAGCTCAGCCTTCCTTGTATGTTGTTCCTTTATAAATGGTTGAGCTGCCGATGCAGGTATTGCCAAGCTAACAGTACAAATCATTTTAAAGAGGAAGCTGGCGCGTATGGCAGCCGAGGAGCACACTCTGCAGGACACTGGACAAGACAGTAAATATTCAACTTTTAATGCTGATTAAAGGAGTATAGGTAAAGAATACGTAGGTATACATGATTGGTGAGACAAATATTCACTTTATTTATATTTTATATATTATTTTTTTAATTTGGTAAATACTATCCAGTTTTGTAGTTGTCCTTGTTGATTTGTGTGATATTAAAGTACTAGTAATAATTATCAGGAGACTATCATTAGGGAGGGTTTAGTCGGTTGCTGTTTGGACTGGGAGGGATGATTTAAATTTAGTGCTAGAAACCAATTTTAGTCACTGCGCAGTTTATCATTTGTCAGAGAGAAGGTAGCTGTACAGCTACCCTTTAAGTCAGATCAAAACAGTTCAGAGGAAGATTAGTAAATATTTATGGATAACAATAAACAATGTATTTTTCTAACATCTTAACATGTCCTCCCCTTTAGGAGGAAGAACGGGCAAAACGTGAGGAGCTAGAGCGAATACTGGAAGAAAATAACCGAAAAATTGCAGAAGCACAGGCCAAACTGGTGCGTACAGAGGGGTGCGAGGGGCTCTGCAGGGCGGGCTTTCCTCCCCTGTCTATGGCATTGCTGCCTGTTTTATAATTTGACTTCTTTTTAAAGCATTTAAGGACTTTGCATTTCAGGCAAGAAGGGGAATAGTCAAGTAGATTTTTAACGCTGATCTGGAGAGAAATTTCCAAATTTGCAGTGGTTTAAAAACAGGTTTTTTGAACTCATTCTTTTTTTCCTAACCTTTTTTTTTTTTTCTTCATCGGTACGGGGGATCGAACTCACGATTGTGCACTTGCAAGGCAGGTGCCTATGCCACTGAGCTAACCCCCCAGCCCCTCCTAACCTTTTTTGATTTTTTTTTTTTTGTTGTTGTTGTTGTTGTTTTACTTTGCGTTCATTGCCTTACCAGTCACTGGGCAAGTGTACCAGAGTAATAAATTCTGCTTTCTATTCCTAGTTTATAAGCTAACCAGAAAGAGACTTTCATACTTACATGATAGAGATACAAAAGGTAGTATAGAGCAATTTAAAAACTGTAGTAAAGAAGCCAGGGTAAGAATCTGTTTAAAAATAGAAAAACACCTCTTCTGTTTTTCTTCCAACTCTATTTTAGTACTTCTAGTTTAGCATTTTATAGTAGAATATTTGATGTTGTGGGGTGTTTGCATTTATGAATGGTTTTTGAAGCGGCCTCAGTCTGAGGAAGAAGAAAGCTAAAGCTAAAGGACTGTGCATATGGGTAATCCACACACAGGAGAAGATACGCAGTATAAGAAGAAACCATTTGTCTCAGTGCAGAGAAAGAGTACTTCAAAGTGAAAATGTAGCCTAGGTCCCAGAGGCAGGAGGTTGGCCTGGGGTGGGGGGATGGGGGGTGGGGGGAGTGGTATTTAGTGCCCAAGGCTGAAGACACTACCAACCAGGTGCTTAGTTTTAGTCATCTGGAAAATCTTGTCTGGTTAGAGTTAGTTGAGAATACAGCCCAGGGGGTGGGGATTTAGCTCAGTGGCTTAAGCATCTACCTGGCAAGCGTGAGGTCGTGAGTCTGATACCCGGTACGGGGGGGGGACAATACAGCCCAGGAAAGCGTTTGCCGCTTAGTCTTTTCAGGCTGGGGTGGGGCTGAGAGGGGCCAGGTTGCAGACTTCTTACTTCTCTTTTAAGAAAACTCTGTGCCTGTGCTTATAGATGGCGCAGAAAAAGACTTCAGCAGGTACCATGAATCAGCAGTGGGTCCCACTAAGAGTAGGCTGCAGGAAGACAGGAAGTGTGTCCCCCAGCTGAGAAGATCGCAAAGCAGAGCAAGAGCTGCAGAGTGTCTGCCGAATTGCAGGGCGCCACTTTGGGGACCCCCCACCCCCACCCCTCACTGCAGGAGACAGCGAGGGTCTTTTTCAGAGGCCTTCATGGGCATGGCCTTCTGAACCTTAGTTTTAGCCTGCTGTTCTTGATTTCAGACTGCATCGAGCACAGCTTTTATTGTTTAGAGCTGTAAATGTTGATGTGGGTTAGGATTGGGTAGAAAGAACCTGGAAGGATTTTGAGACACATTGTGGAAAATATGTATGTTGCTTTAAAAAAGACTTGGTGGAAATACAGACTTCTCACTAGAGCTCAAAAATAAATGAAAGACCTACTGTAATGGAGACTGAAGGAAGAGAGGTCCTTTTAAGAACAGTAATAGAATCCCTGAGTGGGGTGCAGTGCTGTGCAAGGCAGAATTAATTGGTAAGGAGTTTGCATAAAACCTGAAGGCATGTTGGGCTGCTGCTGCCCAGCGGAGACTGGCGAAGGGACAGCCCTCCCGAGTGTGCCCGGTCTCCAGCTGGTGCATGGTGTTCCTGTGGGACTTGGCAGGGAGAGAATTGGCAGGGCTGAGGGCGGGGATGACCTTGGGGAGGTCGTGGGGTCCCTCCTGTCCTGTGCCGCTCCCTGCTGTGGATCCTGTGTGGAGTCCTCCTCTGCTCCAGTGCACAGAGGTAGCTGGCAGGGAGGGGACCAGTGCTGACACTGGGAGGCCTGGCTGTGAGGCCTCTGCCCTGTGCTGGTGCAGCAAGAAGGCTCCTGCCAGATGCTAAAACAGAGATTCCATGTCTTAATCATTTACCCAGTTGGTGGTATTTTGTTACAGTAGCAGAAAATGTACTAACCATGGGGTTTCTGAGACTGTCAGCAGAAATGCCACCAGTGGGTCCTAACAGGGACACTGAGGGCATGGCGAAGGGAGGCTGTCAGATGCCTAAAAGAGTGCTCGCCCTAGACGAGGGGAACAAGCTTGGGGACAGGGCCTTCACTGTGGAGTGATGTTTTTCATAGGCACCTGCCAGTGGGAGAGGCCAGGGGCAGGCGGGTCCTCTCCTCAGTCTCCCACCAGCACCTGGCCTTCGATGCTGGTGCTGTCACTGCCCTGGAGGGTTCTGTTCTGAGCCATCCAACTCGGGGTGATTCTGTGCAGCAGGCATGGGAAGGCAGCGTTCAGGAAAGAGAAGCGTGTACAGGTTAGTGTACAGGAGAGTGAGCGCATGTGCAAAGCGGCACAGTGCTCAGGGTGCTGATGGTGTATGTGCAAGGGCTAAGTGTGAGTGTCAGTTGATTGCCTTTGGAATGAAGTGCGAGGAGGGAGATTTTCAGCCAGCATCAGAGAGGCTTGTTCCTCGATCCAGAGTCAGTGTATTTAGTGCAGCAATTTTACAGAATAACTTTCTAGGTGCTAGTCAGTGCATTGACAGTGCTCAGGGTAGTATGAAGGACAGAACCTGGGAACTAATGAAAGCTGGTCAGAATGGGGCTGGCATGCATGGAGCAGCAGTTCTCAGAAGCTGAAGAGAGCTGGCTGCTGGTAAGTGTTGTGTGTGGGGGCAGCAGGAAGGGTGAGCGGCTGTAGGACCAGAGCAGACCCTTGGTCCAGCACCAGAGATGAGCAGGTGTATAGAGAAGAGGGAAGCATTCCCAAGGGGGCGGCACCGAGGAGGGGTGAGAGCTGTGTGTTTCTAGAACAAAGTCTCAATGTGCAGAAGGCACCCTGTGTCTCCTGGCAGGCCTGCAGAACGGTGTGTCTGAGCTTTTGGAGGTAGTGATTTCTGCATGTTGTACTGATGAGGTCAGTAAGAAAATCAGTGTTCAGGGAGGTGTTGAGACACAGTCTCACCGTGTAGTTGTGGTCGGTTTGGAGCTCACCATGGAGCCCACGCTGGCCTGGTATGCAGGTGTGCACATGCGTGCTGTGCTGATGAGAGGGCAATTCAAATGAGAGGAAAGGCCACAGGAGCGAGTGAAGCGGTCCTCTCCAGGTAGTAGCTAATGATCTCTTGCTCTGTCTTTCGGTGTCGGAAATCAGAATCAGGACCTCAAGTTTTCCTGGCTGGTGCTGTGCCCCTGGGTGAATCCTGGCCCGCCCTGATGGTCTTGTGTGCATTTGGGACCGTGTGTGTCCCTTGTAGGTAACTGCAAGTGTGATTTGTTGCCACAATGCAGGGTGCTTGTGTCTCATAGTGTTTTCAGAGCCAGGACTATAGCATTTCTTTTTTTTATTTTCTTATTCATTTGATTAGCTGTAGAGAGGTATTTTAATACAATGTTTTTCAGAGGTAGCGTGGATCAGGATTTCTGTCTTGGAGGGTCTAAAATGCCAGCGGTCCTTGTTTCTGAGGAGCAGCATGAATCCTACCTGGGTCCTTCTTGTCCTCGTAGAGACTGTAGGTGTGTGTGTGTGTGTGTGTGTACATATGTGTAAGTGGTGCATGGGTTTCAGTATCCTGGCCTTTTAAAGGGATGGTTGATGAAATTCACAGATAGTTTTACAGAAGACTGGCTGAGTAAAGGAGACGGGGTAGAGGAAAGTCACTGGGAGGGGTAACTGGGCCCTTGTCTGTCTCCAGTAGTGCATTTTTCTTGTGTCTATTCCCTTGCAGTAGTCACTCTTAGACGTGGTGTGCTATCTTGGGTGCAAGGACCAGCAAGAGATCTTGTCCTAATTAGCTTTCTCCTTGGCCTCTGCTATGTCTGCCATACAATCCTGTGGATCAGCTGAATAGTTTACCCTCCTGTATGAGTATTTTCTTTTGCCTAAATGTGAAATAAAAGCAGGGAGAAAAACAGTGGATGTTCTCTGGCAAGTGTTTTGGTCAGGATGCAAACCAGGATTTAGAAAAACATTTAGCAAACCAGGTACAGGGTTCCAGCCACACTAGGGTTCCTGGTACCACTGTTTACAGTGGGGTGACTTAGGGCTTTTGTGTTAAGGAATTCCACTCTTCTAGGAGTATAACACTAAGGTAGAGTGACATAGGTGTATTTTAATGTAAAGGCAGGGTATTTGCCTGCCTGCCTGCGAGGCATGCAGCAGTGTGACATTCCTAACTAGCTCTTAATTAACCTGGACAGGCTGACTGCTCCCAGCAGACACACACGCACTCATACTTTTGTCTCCTGGGTTTGTGGCCCCGGGCTGAAAAGAACACTTGATTTTTAAAAAAAATGTAATCAAAAGTTATTTCAATGCAGTATAATTATTATTTTGTGTTTCTGAAGAAGTTGCTTTATTTTAAAATTTTTAACTTTTGATTAAGTAATATGATCTTAGGTTCGCATCCCATCCCCCCCAAAAAAGTCTAGTTCCTCTTTTCCCCCGTCTGTCTACTTGTGATTACTATTTTCCATATTCAGTTAGATGTGAATGCATCTTTTTGTCTCCTTTATTGCACAGAAGTGAGTGATTTGTGGTGTTGGGTACTTTGTTTCTTTGACGTCATGTTTTTCTTGCAGACTCACCTGTTGGAGAGCGTGGCCTCTCCCTTCCACCGCTCCCGTTTAAAACAGCTGCACAGTAGCGATCTGTGATTTAGTCAGTGGGCGACTGAGAAGGATTTTTCCTCCAGTCTTCCTTTTACAAGTGCATCACGATAAATGACCTTGGAAAAATAACCAGTGTTGCATGTGTGCACACTTGTCAGGGAACTTCCATAAAGTTAGGTTGTTGAGAAAAAGCATGTTATGTTATTTTTGGTACTAGGGATCAAACGCACAACCTGGCGCTTACCAGGCAAGTGCTTAAGTCGCTGAGCTAAATCCCTGGTCCAAGTAGAAGTATGTTAAGAAATACAGTTTTAGTAGTATCAAAGTACTCTTTATTCAAATAACATACGCTGTCACACTTTCAAATTTTTGTCAGTGTGAGTGGGTAAAATATGTGCTCTCTCTAATTTTAATGAAATTCCTCTCATGGGTTGAGGTTGCAGTACTTTTTCTTTTTCTGGTCCTTTCAGCCTCACTCCCCAGAGTTCTTCCTGCTCCCTCGGGCTGGGCTGCCCCAGGGGGACTGGCCTGAGCCTTCCTTGCGTTGCGGCAGAGGCTTCCCAAGCGCGCGTGCGCACGGAGCATTCAGCTGCATGCTCCAAGCTCTTGCCTGTGCGTGTGGGGTTTACTGAAACTGGGTAAAGTGGTTAGCATATGAGTTCCCTGAGGATCAGAAGCATGTAATTTTGGGGGGGTAGTTATTAGTGAAAAAGGTCTTAAGGTCATGGCAATTCACAGTGGCTTCTAATGGGCAGGTAGGGTTTGGTGTGACAGGAAGTCAGAGGCCTGGTTGGTTGGGAACTTCGGTTATTCTGGAGCCGATGGGAGCCGTGAGAGGGTCAGGAAGGGTGAGTCAGGCTGCCCTTATAGGGTGCACTAAAAGGCAGTGGAAACTGGAGCGCTGCTTTAGGGGTGCACAGGGATGGTGATGGTGGAAATGGAAACAAATTCTGGAACAGGGAAGATAGGAAGAAATCGCAAACTGATGGCCCTGGTAGGGGAAGGAGCGGACAGGGCTGAGCTTAGTCTAGATGCAGAGAGAGACGGCTGACTGCAGGACAGGCTGGCCTGGCGCACCTCGGATTTCCAGGGGACGCTTAGCTCTCCAGTGGTGGTGTCCCCTGGCCTGGGCGCAGGAAGGAGGGCAGAGCTGATGCTCCTGCTTCCCTTGTGTTGGAGTGGGCTCCCCGCGGGGGTGTGCTGTGCCAGCGCCGAGTGTCTTCTGCGTGGCACTCTGCCCACTGCGCTGTCTTGAAACACTTTTGTCTTAATGCGATTGACCACGCTGTTTTCCTTGTTGCGCTATCCATGGGATAAACTTACTACCCGGAGACTGGAAGGCGTGAGCAGCGGAGCACCTTAGTGCTTTGCGTTCCAGAGCGTGGGAAGAGACCTAAGTGAGCAGAAACAGTCAGCCTAACACAGACAAGGCCCTGGTTTCAGCTTATTGGCCATGTTGAAGATAGCTTCATCAGAGTGATGGAGATAACGGGGTGTAAACTGGCTTGGAATTGGAATGGGGCTAGGAAGGCAGCCCAGAAGAGGCAGCGAATGCTTTAAGATCAAGGTCGGAAAGTGGGAAGGGAGATAAATGTGATCAGTTGAAGACTCAAGGCTGAGAAAAGATCCTGTTAGTAGTGGCCCTGTTTAAACTTAGGGGCGTGGAGCCCTGGGAGTATATTCTGCATTGTAGGGTGCTTAGCTTTGTCGTGGTCCTCTGCTGTCTGAATGCCACCCCGAGTTGCACCACACAGAATCGCTTACTGTTGTTTCATGTCCCTTAGCAGAAGAGGAGTTTCGTCTGGTTGAGAGTAAGGAAGTGAGTGAGGTATCTTTGGAAGGCAGGAAGGAGAGATGTGTCAGAGTTCATGAGAACAGCCTGACCTTTCTTTATAAAGAGGTAAAACCTTCTGTGGAAAAATACAGGAAGGAAATGGGTTGCTTCAGATGCAAGGAGTTGGAGGCACTACCAGCATTAGGGTGCACTTGGCCTTCGATAGCTTTGAGTGTCAGGTTGGGCAGATGTGGCCGCGTGTTTCCTCTCTAGGTTGCCGGGCCTATGGTGTCTCTTGCTTGGTTTCATAAGGACAACATAACGTAGTTCTGGTGGGAATTTTTCCTGTGAGATTTGTGTATCTTTCTAATTAGAAACATAATAATTAGTGGGTAACATGTTTGAATTAATCTGTGCCTTGGTTTATAATCAACAATCTGTTAATCTGGTGACTGAAGGTAGAGAGCACGAGACTAAACTCAAGGCATGAGTTGAAGACATGCACATTTTTGGAGTTTGAGTTTTCCTACAGTTTAATTTATTGTTCATAAAAATGTAGCAGGATTACTAAGAATTCTCCCTAATTTCCTCGGTCTTTCACACTGTGCAACAGGCTGCTATGTGTGGTCTCCTGCTAGCCCACGTGCTAGCAGTCTCGGTGTGGAGATGGTGGAAACTTCTGACTTTTCCTTTTCACTTTCAGGCTGAAGAGCAGTTGAGAATTGTTGAAGAACAAAGAAAGATTCATGAGGAAAGGATGAAACTAGAGCAGGAACGGCAGCGGCAACAAAAAGAAGAGCAAAAAATTATCCTGGGCAAGGGGAAGTCCAGGCCAAAACTGTCGTTCACATTAAAATCCCAGGATTAAATCGCAAACTCTGAACTTTTTACAAAGGAAAATGGAAGAATCTTGTATGGTAGCTTCATGTTGAAGTGGTTTTTTTGTTTGTTTTATTTTTTATTTTTTATTTTTTAATTTGGAAAATCTGGAAAGTTAGCTTGTTCTAATAGGGGCTATGCTCTGCAATCCCTTTTATTCCCCCCCTTAACTTCCATTGTCAAACCCTTATCAGATCATTGCTGTCTTCTAAAGAAAGTGATATATTTTTCACTTGTTTGGGTTCTGTGTTAGTGGTCTGCAGAAGAGATCACTCTGACGCTGGAGATGGTCTGGTAAGGTTTTTACTGATTCGCTCCGCTGACCTCAGAGTTACATACACTCTGTGTAATGCATCATAAGGCTGGTTCTGCTGACTTTTTGTTTTTTTATATATTTATAAAAAAATAAAAAGTTGGTAATTTCATTGGAAAATTCCCAGGTTATTACTGAACCTGTGTGGTGTATTGTTAACCAGTGTCCCTGTGATACTGTTGCTCTTGGTGTTCCTGATACAGGTAAGGAAACAGTTGGTCGACTCTGATGAAAATACAGACATATACAGTTCAGTATTGTCTCTGTTCAGTTTGTTTTTATTTCACTGACAAAATCAAACCAGCATTCCCCATTGTGTAAATAAATGATTTTGCTGAATAAAGTCGTCTTAAATTCATATGTTTAAGGAATTTTTTTTCCAAGTTCTGTTAAGTCTTAAGACGGTGGTTTGCTTTTTGATGGTCAACAGTTTAGAATTCTGTATCTCCTCTCATTTATACCTTTAACAGGGCTTGTGTATACATTAAATGTACTGGTGCATTGGTGTTTGAGTGCTATTTTTTTGAAATACTTTTATGCGAGTAGAGCAATTACTATATCAAGTATTACTTTTAAGAAAGATTAGCACCACTTAGAAGTTTAAATTTTTCAACTTGTGCCTCTGTTTTAGAAAGTAAATATTATCACTACAGCTTACACTTAAAAGATTAGAAAAATGCATTTAAGATTTTATGGAATATTAGACTGTTTTCAAAGAGGGTCATCAGAATTAGCTTTGTTCATTCAGAAAAGGCTGAGGTAGTCAAACCATCTTTGCATGTTTATTTTTGGACAAACATTTAAACTTCCTGTGTAGGTTTTTTTCTTTTTTTTTTGTGCATGTGAATTCTTAAAGATGATTCAGTTTTACACACTCGACTGCCTCTTTCAGTCTGCTGGTATTAAAACCTTTGGAGAAAAGGGTGTGGATAGAATGTGCTTCCTGAGATGTACAAACAGTGGAAAACATGTTTCTAGTATTTCTGAGACAGTTCAATCATTTAAAATTGATAACATTTAAGTTAATGAGTGACTGGTAGATTGTTTTGTTACATGCATGCTAAGAAATAATGTTACTGCTTTCCTCTTTGATGAGTTAATTGTGGTAAGGAACAATAAAATGGTTTAAATATCTTTAAAGATAGAGTCTTATAAAGGCATGAACCCTAGTGAGAACTTTTGGAAACAATACCTGTTACTCTGGAACCAGACATCAAGTTTACTTCCTTAGAGCCTAAGTTGCCTGTCAGTGTTTTTTACCTCTACAGGTTAGCTCTACTTTTTTTTATGAGTTTTAAAACTTTTTTTTTTCTTAGTGTAACTTTTTTTGATGCAGATTTCATTGTTCCTGAGTTGTGTGTTGGGGTTTTTGGAAATGTCTCTTTAGAAATTGTTTTTGCTCTACTGGTGTTCTAAACACTGATCTAAAAAGAGTAGCTTGGGCTAAACATGCCTGCTGCAGTCAGTCGGTGCCTGCCTTGTAGTCTTTTTCCCTATCTCTGCTACCCCATGGGTGTGTTCTCCCAGGAAGCCGCCTAGTGGGGGACTGTGGTGTTTGCTCCCTGTGGAGGGAAGGCAGTGGGAGCTGTCAGCCTAGTCCTCTTGGTACCTGCGCTCTGCCAGGCCAGGGGAAGAGGATGATGGAGCTCTCAGCAGTCCAGGGTTTTCTGTGCTGCAACAGTGTGCTCATTTGTTTGCATCTGTTCCCACTGCCTTTGTGAATGTGCTATGAAAGTTAAATTTTTTCCCAGTCTGCTAGTTCAGTTGTTTCTCAATTTATTAAATATGTTTTTATTCAAAGTTTGTTTTCTTAGCTTATTAAATGCATTATAGAATTAATGACTGTTTATTTTATGACAGTATTTAAAATATGTGGTTACTGCCATTTACATTGTGGAATTTGTAGAATTACCAATTGTATAAAACAATCTTTAAATTAGCTTCGTGTGGAGGAGTCTTTAATGCTTCAATAGTGGGAGAGCTTGTAGTTTTAGCCTCACTACAGTTGTCTTCCTGTTTTGTTTTGTTTTGTTTTGTTTTGTTTTGTTTTTGTTTTGGAGCTGGCCTGGTACAGGCTAGCCTCGAACTCTGTGGTGATCCTCCTGCCTCCGGTCATTTGCTGAGGCATACATTTGTGCTAGTATGTGTCCACAGCTTTTAAGTGCCACTTTTAGCTTTGGATATCAGTGGTTTTGTATTTCTTTGTAATTTTCTCAAATAAAATAAACGCAAAATTCTGGCTCATTGAGCTCATCATTTGCAATGCTGCATTTTACATGAAGGGTCCTTGGAACCCAGTGGGTTGTCAGCTAGAGCCCCGGGTTGGTTTTGCTTTTTCTGTGCTCACAGCCAGCCCTCTGAGGCCCTGCTCTGCTGGCTGGCCATGGGAAGTGCTAGAGGCCAGCCGTCTTGCCTGTTGACTGGAGAGCTCTCAGTGCTGTTGTGCAGGTTACCTTAGGACGTCGGGGCTGTGCTGAAGGTGGAAGGACATTAACTAGAAGTCTCGGGTTGGTGTTGGAGCCTGAGCAGTTGGGCCCCCATGTTTCCGTTTGCTAAACTGCCATTGGACAGTTGTGGGGTCCTCTGAGGTGGTTTGTCCCGTGTTCAGTGTTGCTGAGTGCTCCTCCATCTCGGGTGGAAGAGCTGGAAGGTTGCTTATGGTTTCACTACACATTGTGCAGCCAACTGGCTATTACTTGCGTGTATGATGGTTAGTCGTGTACACATTGTATGTTTAGTTAAATGATTCAGAGCTGGGGACAGTGGAAAGGGAGGACTAGCAGACTTGGCAAGTCTGTGTTCGTGAACTTTCCTCCCACCCCTCAAAGAGTAGCACAGGTCAGAAAGCCTGCCGTTAGATCTCGTACAATTCCCCACCATTAACCATACGTCCTTTGGCACCTCAGTCCATGGATTTAAAAATCAGACACCTCATTGGAAGTTGGATTTGAAAAGATTTATGTTTTTGAGCCTCCAGTGCTCGATCAGAGTATGTGGGGGAATCCAGCAAGGTATTGTTTTCAACAATCCAGTAGTGTCAAAAGTTGCATGTGTGCACAGGTTTTTAGTGTCGATACATTTTCTAAAGTTGGTACAACTTGATTACCAAGCTTTACTTAACTAGGGTTAGAATGAAATCAAGTGTTCCCTGTGTCTGTTTGGATGGTGCTTTTCTGTGCTTTCACCGCTAATGGACAGGTAAAATAACGAAAGGAGTGTTTCTGCAGCTGAACCTAAGCACTCTTGGAACTCTTTACAAAGGTGAGAAGCTGGGAGTGTGGACCAGAGGAAAAGAGAACCATTGCCTTGTGACTGTGCTCAGCAGCTGTCCTTGTGTTCCATCCTCGTGCATGTGTGTGTCATTTTCATTGAGCTCCTGTTGAGAGAGGTTCAAGTGTCTGAGCAATAACGACCGCTGTGCACAGCTAGAACCAACCTGCTCCAATCCCTGCAGTAGTGCCCCAGGTGGATCTGGAGGGGTGAATGATGTGAGGCTTCCTACCGCTGGCCAGGCTAGTTGGAGCCCTCACTGTTTTCTTTGAATTAACAATGCTTTAAAATGTGAGACAGGTTGAGCCTAGCTAGAGACTTAGGGAACCTGTACTGTATTCTGCTTCCATGATGAGAAAGTTCTTATAGTCTGTAAGATACAAGTTGTCACTAAACATCCCAGAGGAAAAGTGGTTCTCTTAAGAGTAATGTCCTTTTCCTGCCAAACATAAATGGGCTCTAATTTTAGATGTGTCTGTGTGTAGTAATCTGAATCTCAGAAGCAGACAAGGGAGGGGGTGCCCAGCAAAATTTATTGTTAATTTTATTCTTGTTCAGGAAGATCTTCCCTTTGGGTAAACTGGGCAAAATGGTTTGCCAAATACATCTCAAAACTCCAGTGATTTGCAAGAGATGTTTAATGCTAGCAAACAAGGTACAATTTTAAGATCAGCTTAAAGGTACATGGAAAATGAGTGGCTTGCGCAACACTCATGCTCTTCAAACTAATTTTTCAGTGGTGTTACGTTTAGGTAAGGTTTACTTTCACAGAAGTTTTGTTACATGTGTTTTAAAGTGTCATGAATTCATGGAATATTGTTCAAGGAATGTATAAGAAACAAATTCTAACTAAGCCTGTGGGCATTCATGATTACCTTAGCAAGGTATAAAGTAAGGGCCATCTTTTTATTTTTAAGCCAGAATTATCCAGCCTTTGTATTTGACACCTCATTGTACATTTATTCAGCAGTCTTAAAATTGATTATGGAATTCCAGAATCTTCAATAATTTAACTGGGAATCGTTCTCAACTCCAGCAAACACTGATGTGTCCTTTGCTGAAATTTTATGTTTTAGGATGGGGTTCAGGGTATACTGGTAGAATATGAAATAACCACGAGTTTAAATAAAATGTAGACAAAACACAGGAAGCTGTGATGATAGTTTGGCACCAGTGTGACATTTTGTGTGCGAAATCCATGGGCAGTAGTGGATGCAGCGGCTGGAGGCAGTGAGTGAGGTTGATGAGTGAGGCTGAGGTCTGAACCATGGCCTCTGCATCTCCGAAGTTGTCTACACCCGCTGCTGCCTTTTGCTTAGACTACACCAAATCTTCATTTGCTGAAAGTAAGCTATGTTTGGTAAAAAGAATGTTCCCACACTTCTGAAAAGTAATACTCTTTTTATGTCGGATTTGTTGTGACACACTTTTTTAAAACGACTTTTAAGCATAATTACATTTTTCCAAGGTAAAATGCTTTGTGTTTACTGCAAATGGTAGTTTCGGAAGTTCCATTATTTCCAGAAGATGCAGATGTCCTGTTTTCCTCTGCTTTCTCAGGGAGAGGAGGTAGGGAGCTCAGGTCACAACTTCAACTTCACAACAAACTGGCTAGATAGGAAAGTCACTGCGAAGCTCGGCCTTAGATCATGCAGCTGACTGCATGGGGTTTCAGCGAGTTGCTCAGTAGCTGCTTCAAGCGTATTCCTGTGGAGTAACAGCCCTCTCTCTGCCTCTTCCTGGTTTTACTCTTGGAACTTTGCCAAATCATGCCAACCTTGAGTCTTGTTTTAAAATTTCAATTGAAAGCTTCCATAACAATAACAAAAAGAGACTTTTGAGGTTAAAGATCTGTTTGAAAGAAGATGTATGCATTCGGTGTTGTGCATGCCTTAGTCTACTTTGGGGCTTAGTCGGTAACACTCCAGCTGAAATAAGCACTTACTGTGTTACTGTTTTAAAAACAACTACAGAGAAGCAAGTACCGCTGAGGGGCAGGGTGGTGCCAAGTTCAACCCCAGCCTGGGCAACAGCGCAAGACCCTCGGAAGGGGTTGCAGCTCAGTGCAAAGGCCCGGGGTTCAGTCCCTGTTACCAGAAAATAATGGGGGGGGGGCGCAAGCCACGTTGAAAACTCCCCAGAACTTGTTATAAAGGAGAATGTAGAATAACTTTTGCCCTGTGGACTCCTGAATTTAGCTTAGTGGAAAGAGTGGTTAAATAACCTCCCTTCCCCGGGTGCAAACACGGCTTCCCAGCATTTGTGGAAATGCTGTCTATTTCCTTCCTTTGAAGGAACCCTGACGTGGACAGCATTTAGAAACAGTGGGCAGCCCGCCGCCCCATTGTTCGGTGTCCGCACCGAGCGGGGCCTGCGCCGCGCCCCGTTTCCGCCGTGCGCTCCCGGTCGTCGCCTCCCCGCAGATCCGCTCTGGCCCGGTCTCCCTCGTGTCCCCGGACGCGGGCTCAGGGGCGCGCGCGGCAGGGCCGGGCGCTAGTGGGCGCTGTGGGTCCGCGGAAGGCGCTGGCGCGGGCGGCTCTCCGCTACTTCCCGGCGCGGCGCGACTTCGGGATCCGAGCTCTGCGCGGTCTCAGCGAGGACGCGGCTGGGCCCCCGCCTCTCCGGCACGCGTGGGCCCTGGACCCGCCGCGGGCCTCGCCGGGCCCGAGCACAGGATGGGAGGAGCCCCGGCTGGGCCGCCGCGGAGCGCGGGGTTCGGGGAAGGGGAGCAGAGGGGAGTGAGGCTGGGCCCCGACAGAGGAGGGACCGGGTGACCGTTCAGGTCCAGGTTTAGGGGGACCAGGAAGGCGCGGGGCGCTGCGCGCGCGTCGCCCGCACACAGGACCTCGCGGACTGGGACCCCGGCGACCCCGCTGGCGCACTCAGCCTGCTTCGCTCTCCGAATGCTCCGTGCAGCTGGAACCCTGCCAGGCTCCGCGGACGCGGCCCCACGCGGCGGGCACGGGGGACCGTCACCGTCCCCGCCCAGCCCGCGGCCGCCGCTCCAGGGCGCCTGGCACCCGAGGGCCCCAGCCGCCGCCGTCCGCTACCTGTCAGCCGAGCCCCGCCTCGCGGCACCATGCGGGGCGGGGCGGCGGACGGACGGGCGGGTGGCCCAATCAGCGTGCGGCTGTGGCGCGGCGGGCCAATGGGCTGCGCGCGGCGGGGCGGGGCCCCGCGTTTATAGCGCTCTGACAGCGCGCCCGCCGCGCTGACTCTCCGCGGCGGGGACGGCGGCGCCGGCCGGAGAGACGAGCCGCGCTCAGCGGGTCCCGAGCCCTCCCCGCACACAAAGGCCCGCGCGCCCGCGCCCGCGGTGGTGTCGGACCCGCCCAGCTGCTCCGCGGGCCGGGAGCTGCGAGGACAGAGGAGGCGCCCTTCCCGCTCCGCTCGCCGGGACATGGAGCCGCGCCGACGCGGCGCCCGCGCGCCCGGGCCACTGCCCGCCGCCCTGGATCTATAGTCGCTGCGACTCGCGTCCGCCGCCTCTGCGCCCTGCCCGGCACCCTGGAGCCGCACGGGACCCTGCCGACCCCGCTGCGTCCTGCGCGGCGCCCCGGAACCCCGAGCCCGCCGCGCTCCGACCGCGCGCCCTAGGGCCGGCGCGAGCGCACCCGGCCGCGGCGCCCCGGAGCCCAGCCGCCCGGAGGAGCCTCGGCGCCCCGGCCCGTCCCGTCCCATTCGCCCCGGAGCGCGCAGCGCCGGAGCGGCCTCGCCATGGGCGCGCGCCGGGACTTGGTGTGGAAGTACTGCTGGGGAGTGTTGATGGTTTTATGCAGAACTGCGATCTCCAGATCCATAGTTTTAGAGCCTATATATTGGAATTCCTCGAACTCCAAGTAAGTGGCGTCCGCAAGGTCCCTGGATACCCGCCCCGGCGTCTCCGCGACGCGCCGTTTGGGCGGTAGGAAGGCTTGGCCCGCGGAGCGCGGTTCCGGAGCCCGGAGCTGGTTCCGACCGGCACCTCGCCTCCCTTCCCCGGGTGCAAACACGGCTTCCCAGCCCGCGCCGACCCGAAGGGGCGCCCTCCGCGCCTCTCCTCCCCGGGCGCTCAGGAGTGCCCAACGCCCCTGGCGGCTCGGGTAGTGTCCTGGAAGGGGTCTGGCGACCTGGCCCGAACCTCGGTGCTTTCCCGGGACGCAGAAGGCAGCCGCGCCCAGGGCGGGCGCCCGGCTGCCCCGGAGACCAGAGGAGACGCTGCGGTCGCGGGGGCTCAGTTGGTGCGGCCGGGGTCCGCGGGCTGCAGGGCGGGGAGCGCGGGCTGGGGGCGCGGGCGGCGGAGCGCACCCGCCAGAGGGACCGGAGAAGGGATCCTTGGCGACCCGGCCGGCTCGGGGCTGCGCGGGGGGCTCCCCCGGACGCGGGAGAACGCGGCGCGAGCCCTGGAGGTGGCCGCGGCTTCCTCGCCGGAGGGCCCTGGGCGCCGCGGCCTCTCCCTTCGAGGACAGACCAGTGGCCTGGAGCTCTGCGCGGGCCCGGTGTCGGGCTCCGGTTTACGGCTGCCCTCTGCAAGAGCTCGGGCCCTGCGGAGTCGCCGCGCACGCTGCAGCCTTCGGCCAGGGGGGCCTGGGCAGGACTGGGGTCCCGGGAGCAGACTTGATCGTGTGGAGCGGCAGAGAGGAGAGCAAGCCGGGCCCGCGGGGCCAGCAGTGCGCGCAGTGAGCACGGGAACGCGGCTTTTCCCGCACGCAGCGGTCCGTGCGTCCGGAGTTGCCCAGAGCCGCGCTCTCGGGCCGATTAGCAGACTCGGGGTTTCAGGCTCGGGAAACTTGGGGCGAGGGCAAGGATGACCCCGGCTGGTTTCTGGAACACAGGTTTGCGATCCGGAGCAGAATCAAGGGCCTAGTGAAAGTTGAGCGTGGATTTTGAGAGCAATAGGATTAAGGAGTTGGCTTAGAAATTGCATCCGAGCTAAAGGATGGTGTCCCTGTCTTGAAAGTGGTGAATTTCGTATTTCCCTGCGTGGGCGCCCACGTCTCTCCCCGCTGAAAGGGCCAAAGCGTCACGCGGCCACCTCGGCTCCAACGCGGCACTTTCAGACCCAAAGTTACTTGCCGCAGCCTCCCTCGTACGGCCCGAGGTCGCGCGGGGTTTGCCCGGGAACGTAAGGCGTCGCGTGTGCCGGGCCAGCGGTGGCTTCCACGCGGCGACACCGAAGCGAGCTAGCGGCGCCGGGAGCCGCCGGGCCGGGCCGGGACCTGCGCGCCGCGGCTGCCTGGATGGAGCTGGGGCGCGGCGCCGGCCCTGCGCGCGGCGGCCGACAGAGGGCGCTGTGGCACGCGGAATGCCGCGCGCCCCTCCCCCCGCTCCCCGCGCCCGCGCTCCTCCGGAGCCGGACACCCTCCCCCACCCCCGCACCATTTAATATTTACATTTAAATCTAGTTGAAAGAAATTCCCATTAATCCCTCTCAGCGTTGAACTCGGTGTATGCATCTTTGTTATGATTGACCATGCGTGGACCTGTATCTGAGAGGAGGATTAGGAAAACCTCCTCGGAAATAAAGTAGAGCGATCTTTCTTTGCAGCTCAGGTCTGGCCTCTTTTCCTGAAGTGTTGCGAGGGGAGGAGACGTGTTTACGCCGCCGGGGTGCCTAAGCTTAGGGTCCTTTTCCCAGCTTCGCCACCGTCCGGAGACCTGCGAGGGCCTGCCCTTGGAGCAGCCCTGTTCTCCTGGGCCCCAGGCGTCTGCTGCCGGCCCTGTGCACTAACGCTGCTCCAGAGCTCTGCGGACGGCCTGCGCGGGGTCTGGGTAGGGTCGGGAAGGGGCCACTGTGGACAGCGGGGCGAGTGCCAGCTTGAGAGATCTGAAAGATTTCCGGGCGAAATGACTTGGGGCTGGTGGTGGTGCGGTGTTTTTTTTTCTTTTTCTTTTTTTTTTTAAGATTGAGAATGGGTAAACCCAGCGAGGAGCCAGAGGTCTGCCTCCCTTGGGGATGGTTGCATATTTATTTCCAGAGAAAGCTTGCAGCCTGTAAATGTGAGGTGGCAGGAAGAGAATCAGACGCCCTGAAGTTTCACGTCACTTTGTCTGAAGTGTGGAACAATTCGTTTGTAATGAAGCAACCATCGGTCATTAGATTTGTTTCACGGGGAGGTCAGCCTTTTTAGCAGGTGGTCGACAGAGGGGGCAGGCCGCAGCTGTCTGCACGCAGGGCCCCCAGAACCCTTGGGAAATTCTGCCTCTCCGTCACTAGAGTCACATTGTCTGCGGCTCCATCCCTGAGACTTTATGTAACGTTTCCACAGAAGTTCCGGGCCCTGAGACACTCGTGGTGTCCAGGGGATTTTCTCGTTGTTTCTGGAGGTTCTGGTTCAGTGCAGGTCATTTCAGTCTTTTCTTTCTCTCTTCTTCTCTCCCCGGCTCGCTCCCCAATCCAGGAGAAAGCAGCAAAACCCAGCTTCCATTACTAATTAACATTGCAGTAGAACTTTCTTTTCCCCCCTCCTAGCCTATTTTTGCCAAAATAAAGCAGCTAACTGTTCTTAAAGTCATTTCATTTAGGACGGTAAAGCCACATCGGTGTGGGATTTACAGTGATTCACCAACTTTGTTGAAAATTTGAAGCAAGCCTTCGTTTACTGTAGTTAGGGTCGCCGTTCCCTCTGCATGCCATACTAGTTATCCAACAAAGTATTTTGCTTTTCCCGTTTAATTTTCCCCTCTGCATAATACCAAATTCCTGATATTGACTGACTTGCTCCAAAAGAATGGCTGGATAATATCCAGATAACCTGTAATGCATGAGTCTCACCCCAGTCCGGCGCTGAATAAATACAGGCCTGTCAGATTGATAAAATAAACTACAATGGATAGTACTGTTTAAACAGCCCGTTCAATAACATATATATGCCAGCCTGCCTTCCATTGTGTCTGAAATTCTTATTTTTGTAGGTAAACAAATGCACATTCAGTGCTGATTGAATAGCCCCTTGAACTCTGCTCCTCAGCTTGCGTTTGGGTTAATCTTGTCGGTTTTAATATAGAGAGAGGGGGGAAAAACACAAAGCGCCAGGGGAGGGATTGTTGGTGCTTTCACATCCACATTCCTCACGTTTTGTCAGGATGATAAACTGTAGGTAGTGGATTGTCTTGTTGCACAGGACGACAGAGGCAGGCACAGCACAAAGACAAGGGCTTGCTGGCGCGCTCGGTGGCCTGCTTTGCAGAGGAGAATTTCTCTGGGAATCGTGTGTCTTGGGATTGCACTGCCTAAGCTCCACGGTGGCAGCTTCCAGCCTCCCGAATGGGAGCTGGAGGTTAAGATGATTTGTTAAGCGCTGGGTCCTAAATCTTTCACAAAGCCTAGTACTAGACTCTTGTCCAGATGTAAAGAAATGCAAATAACTCCAACCTTCCCCAGTGTTTGTGGCTCTGAGCTTGAGTAGGAGGACAGGTGAATCAGAGAGACTGGCTGAAAGCTGCAGGTTGGAATAGTTTCTGCACAGACTAGGCTGAAGGATAATTGGGATATTTGTGTTAATTATCCTGAAGTCACCCCTCTGTACCCAGAGGAGGAGGGAGGCCCTCCTCTGGTCAGTGGTCAGGGTGACCGCCTGCAGAGGGACCTCGCCATTGGAGCAGCTAAAGCCTTGCTCTCTTGGCTTCCACAGAAATATTTCTGGTTGCTCCCAGGGGCACCCTGTATATGAAACCTAACTTTGAGTGCCTTCACCTAATGGGAAAGTATTCCAGATCTCAGTGTGACCGCTGCTGTGACGCGTCACAGGAATGGGAGTGGCAGGGAGCGGGCGATGAGACTGGACCCCAGGAAACGTGTTTTAGGGAAGATGCTTCTTGAAGGTTTTATGAACACTGAACATAACTTAATTGCCAGAGAGACACGAAGAAGCCCTCCCCTAGCAAAGATGATCAGCGCACCCCTCCTGTCTCCAATCTGCCTTTCTTTGCGGCTGACATAAAGAACCTGTTTTTCAGGTCACTTATTTATTATCCATCTACATAGATTTGCTTATGAGCTCATCCTTTGTGTAGCGGAGGAGCGCCTTAAAGAGGAGTGTTCAACTGTTTAAAATATTTTGATTAAAATATGCAGAGCCCTTAGAAGTATAAGCTTCTGGTAAGGAATTAGCTCTTTCAAGGAGGAGCCTGCCCTCTCCTTTGAAGGGAGGACTGAGGAAGGGTCCGGGAGAGGAATCAGGACAACAAAGAAGCAAGGATGGCAAATGGAACATGTTCCGAACAGCTTGGAAAAACTCCTGTGGCTTCATTGTCTCTCCAAAGCCAAAGAACACAAAGACATAAGCAATGCAGCCCTTCTCCCATGATGGAAAACGTACACCGTTGACACGGCTCCCCCTGTTTAACTTGTTTAATTCTCATTTTAAATTCAGCACTATACCAGCCGTGTGAACTCTGGAGGTTTCTTTAGTAATCCATTTTGTAGTTCCGAATCAAAAACAAAGTGTAAGGGTCTGACACAATTTGCTTTTATTTTTAGGCAAATCAGCCCTGGTCATAGTTAATAAGGGGATTACAACCCAGACTAGGTCTTTACAGATGAAATGTGAATCAAGGGCAGAGCATAAAGAAACTGATCCCTTTTGATTGAAGTATGGTAAAAAGGCATAGAGAAACTAGTGGCAGTAATCTGATTGTGTGGCAATAAGGCCACCATTTTCTGTCTTTCAGATAAAAATAATGTGGTAAATCCATGCAGTTCATAAGATGTAAAGGCAGATAAAGGGGGAGCCATGGCAACATATAGATTAGCTTGATGTTGGAAATGACGCGTCTCTGAAAAGCATGTGAGACGCAGGCCCCTGCTCCAGGCTGGGGAGCATTGTGCGGCAGCCCCCCAGCCTTGGAAACTCGGATTAGGACGTATGAGAGCTCCACTTGTGGTCGGGGGTGGCAGGAGCAGGAAAGAAAAGCTGCTCAGTTCTTGCTCATTGGTGGAGGATAATATGGCCAAGGTAGGTTTCCTTGACTGCCTTTTTATAGATGGAGATGGAGGCTGATTAAAACCTCAGCTCGCTGCAGGGCCGGGAAGCCTTTCCTTCTTAACTCCTGGCCTTGCTGTGGGATTAACTGCACTTGGCGGTCATGGTCTTCATCTATTGGGACTTCAGGCCAGGGCCTGCTGGGCTGCCACTGAGACCAGAGGGGTAGGTAGGGCTGGGGTGATCCGAAAAGAAAACAGAGGCCTTTTGATTCTATTCCTCCTCCGACCTGCAGCCTCTCACAGGCTGCCAGAGAGGAGCAAAGGTAAACATGGTGCTTTGTCCTCCTCCCTGGCCACGGGGTCTCCTGAGATTCTTCTCTTCCTACGGGAGGGGGTAGTAAATATAAAGAAGGGGGGCTTTCATATTGAATTCCAGTTCATTCCCCCACCCTGTGGGGTCAGACCATCAGGCTTGGATGCCACTTTACTGGAAATGTGGCGTCGTGGCCTCTGAGCTGGGTGGAGTGGGCTCCTTTGGTATAAATTTTAAGATTGCTGAAGTGACAGTGCTGCCCGGCTGCAAAGTTATAAATAACAAAAGCTCCCCATGCTGTTGACTCTTGTGGTCCTGTGTCCCCCAACAGTCTTGTAAACAAGCTGGACTTCTGTTTTTGCCTTCCACACTTTCCACTTTAGTCATCGAACAAAATAAACCACTGAATCCATGGTTGGGCGACACGCAGAGGGATCCCACAACTGGGTCAAGCCAGGAAGGAGATGTTTGCTTTCTTGGTGCTCGCTCGACCTTACAGAAAAGTCCCAGCACTTCTTCAGCAACTCGGAAGACACTGAAAATAGTGAAGTCTCCGGGATATGTGCACACACACGTGTATACACACATGCATGCACACATACACACGCACCCCTACCCGTGTGACCTTGATGGAGGTGACCTTGGCTACATTTCGCAAAGGGAAACTGTGTGCTATTTCTTCCCAGCAACATGAGGCCTCTCTAGACTTTGCTGCTGCAAGTGCCTGATGGAGGTGTCAATGAATCCTATATGTTCTACTCCAGACCCATTGCATTGACTTAGTTCCCAGTTCGTAGATGACCTGGGAATATATGTTGCACTGGGGACACGCTGCGTCTGCCACCTGTTTTTCTGTGGAGAATTCTATGTTATGACCACTGAGAATTGCTCTAGGCATTACTCAGTTGCTTTCCTACAGTAAGAACAATTGAAAATAGTGGAGACCAGACCTCCCGTGCTGGGTCCCTGCTCCTTTACCTTCCTTTGTAATGTCATCCAGAGCTCTCTATCAAAAGATCCATTTCCTTTGTCTAGATTCATCAAAGAGAAGGGACCCCTCTATTTTACAAGCTGGTCACATCCAGCACCTTGCATTCTCCCTGTGACAATGATTGCTAATGGCCCATTCAGCTAAAGTATTTGCTTGTTAACAGGGAACAGAGCATGATAAATGTCCAGCAAGCTTGCCGGGCCTCCTTCAGCTTTTCAGATGCAGACTGGCGCATATTTATGGCAGGCAAATGACAAAAGAAGAGGCTGAATTGGCCTGGCCTCCAGCTTTCTCTTAGGAGCAGGGTTAAAGTGATTAAAGACATGATTCAAGGAAGCCCTGCCATGTGTTTACTAACCACCATCCAACAGTAAGCTTTGTTCTCCACCTGTGCCTGTTCGAGCAGGTTCCAGCAGAGCCATGTAGTTGGGGGTCTCTGGGACTGGCCCCAAGAATGGGGTGGCCCTGTTGCGACTGTTTTGCATGGACACCAGATACCAGGTGAACCCCTCTCTGTGACCCAGCTGATAACTAGCAGTGGCTCCAGACGTTTACTCTTCATGTAAACATTCAAATGCAGAATTTTAGTTCAAGTTTAGTTAAGTTCTGTGCTTGCTGATTTCAGATTAAAAAAAAAAAATGTAGGCAAAAGCTCCACTCAAGAAGAACAAGCTGCCTCTGCCCTGAATAATTCTCTAAGCAAAATATGAAGAACACATCAGCAGTGGTGGGGCCCTGGGAGCACGCACTTCCATTCTCGGGGTGAGCTCGGAGCTCGCCGTGGGGGCGCACTGTGTGTGAGCTCTGGTGTTCTGCCACGCTGGAAAGCCTCCTTTTCTTCAGGATTATAAATAGACTTGATATAGAATGATCAAACAATCCAGTTTATTTTCCCCATTGAAATTCAGTTGCATCCAATTTTAATTATAGTATTTGTATCGCTATTCCAGTACTCGCTAGTGAAGTCCTCGTTGCTACTGAGGCGGTAATTTGTGCTTTTCACGGATACCACTCCCATAATCTCCCCAGTATAAGTATGAGTGCTATGCAGACTTTTGAAACCAATAAGGCGTGCGTGCGTGCGTGTGTGTGTCTGTGTGTGTGTGCTGGAGGGCAGTGAGTGATTACAGATGGATGGTGGGGGGCTCGCTTGGGAAGTGTGCAGGTTGCTTGGCGGGAGTCTTGTACTACCCTGTGCTTGCTGGGGAGCTTCTTGCCTTCCAAGTGGGTGGTGTTTTCAGAACCCCTCTTCCAGCTCGTGAACCCGAGACACCGCTTTGTTGTGCAGCTGCCCCAGACCCTGCGTTTCAGCCTTCCCTTCCCGCCACCTCTGCTGGCCACGGCCCAGTTCTGTGTGTGGTTCTGCTTGGCAGCACAGTGGCCTGAGCAGTGAACCTGGCAGGACAAATCTCATTCATGTCCTTGTTCTTGTCCACCGTGTATCTAAAACTGAGGAGCCGGGGGATGGCACTTGGCACTTAACTCCCGGAAGTAGATCACGGATATATTTTAGATCAAAATGAGCTCCCATGGGCCTTTGAGCCCCGCTTCCTGGGGGGACAGATCATCATCATACAATACTTCAGGATGTTCTAGATTGCCCATGGACCTGTTCTCCCTTGATCATGTAGCTCAAACGTGACACTTTTAACCCTTCCTTTTCTACTCCTAGCACTTTGGGAGTCTCAGGTGTGGACAGAAGGACAAACACAGCCTACAGGTCCCTCCTGCCCAATTCTGCCCCACCTCCTTGTCTGAAAGCCAGGCAGGCCCTGGCTCCGTGGCTGGGATCTGACTCCCTCCCTTAACCAGTCAGCTGCTGCTGGAGCTCTGCCCTCCAGACTCTGGATTTAGAGCACCAGAATCACCTGAGGGCTGTGAAAATGGATTTCTGGGTCCCACCCTTAGAGTTCCTGATCTCTGCAGCCTGGGGTGGGGCTGAGACATTTACATTCCTAGCAGGCTCCTAGAAGACACTTAGAGAACCTTTACCCTGCATTCCCCTGTTTTGGAAAACAACCTGTCCCTGGGTTACATGCTTTCCGAGTGGAGCAGGATTTCTTTTGGTACCGGGTATCAAACTCATGACCTTGTGCTTGCCAGGCAGGCGCTGTGCCACCGAGCTATCTCCCCAACCCTGGAGCAAAATTTCTGTGGAAATCTGTGGTCCCTGCCTTAAGGCTCTTGGGTCCCATTCTTGTTTTAATGGGGTATAGTGGGGTCATAACTGTTAGGCTGGTTACTAAGCTCTGAGAATACAGGGCTGCCTGGTCTCTCCCCTTTTGACTGATGTATTAAAGATGCAAGAGAGATACTGAGGAAGTGCTGCATTCTGTGGTAGCGCCCGTAGGTCCCCTCTTCCAGGGGGCACAGGAAGATGGGGAGGTGTCCACCCTGGGGTGGGAGGGTTAGGGTAGCAGCTCGGGAAGGGGGACTGCAGCACCTCCAGCAGTCACTGGCAGATTGCCAACATAGAGAATAGTAAGCCATGTGGGCAGCGTGTGTCCATGGTGCCCAGCTATAAGCTGCGCCATTCACGTCATGCCTGTGGTCACAGCACACAGACAGACCCCACAAATGGAACCAGTGGTGGGTTCCTCAGGATCACAAGTCCCTGTGTCAGGCACCTCATTAGCGTGAGGGTCCTGACTCCTTTGCTGTTCAGAGTGTGTGGTAGTGACCAGGTCAGTGATTCTGTGCAGCGAAGTCGCAGGGCCAAGGGTTGTGGGAGTTTGCTCAAGCACGTGCTTTGCAATTCACCCCTGTGAGCTATTTCCCCCGTAGCCAGTGATTATAATTTTGGGAGCAGTATCCTCCTTGTCACTCAGTTTTCCTAGCTCTAAAATGGGACAGTGATATAATAGCGTTGAATGAAAGAGTAAGGAACTTGTGGTCAGGATTAATTGCATTTAAAGAAGATAGCCCCGTGCTTGGCAGGAGAAGCCCAAAACAACTATTATTAATAAAAATTAATTGAGTATCTGTGGCTGGCTGTGGTTCAATCTGCCTTCCATGTACAAAGAGAAAATGAAAATACTCTGTTAATAAGGACAATAGCACAACACTTTCACCTTTAAGCTTTGGTGTTATGTTTTATTTTGTTTAACTGGCAAACTTTGACTTTCTGTCCTATGAGACATCTTTTGATTTCCTGTCTGCTACTCAGTTACTGTCTCCTCTGCTTCCCTACCCCTGTGTGTTCTTTGGAAATTTGTAGCCTGGGACACTCTCCTTTGGCCATTTAGCTATGGCCCCATGGTAGGATCTGTGTCTGAGCCCAGCTTCAATATTCTAGTGGAGGGTCTAGCAAGAGACTGGCATGTGGAGTGCATGCCTGCATTCAGCCTCTAAGGTCAGGAGCATTTTTCCTGTTATGGTTGCATGATATCCCTCATTTAGACACCTCCTTTGCTGCTGCGTATGGTTCCATGTGGCAGCAGTTGTATGTGCTACTCACCACATACCAGCTGCTGGACACATACTTGTTAAGTACAGATTTTGTTAAATCATCCTACTGGCCACATGAGTACTCCTGCAATCTCTCTTAATTCAAGAGGGGAAACTGAGTCTGAGCTGGTTGCTTATCTTATCCAAAGTCATGAAGCTAAGAAGGAGATTTGAACCCAGGTCCCGGGTTCTTTCCTCTCCCCTCTGCCTTGCCTGTCGTGCTGCTGCATGGAGTGGGGTGGGGTGGGGAGCTTAGTAACTGGGTGTCTAGATGAAGTGTGGCTTGCTCCATCCAGGTGAGCTGGGTAGACAGAGCGTTGGGTGAGACTCTCCCACTGTCTACTGTCTGTGCTCGGAGTCACTTCCTAGGGTGGCCATGCACTTCTAGATGGGAGTCTTTGACTCTTTGAGCTAACAAGGCCCTAGGCCCTGAAAACAGACTCTGCGGTAACCCACGGAAAGGTGGGCCAGGCTGTTTTTGCAATGTCTACTCTCGTTGCATTTACTGAGTATCACTCCTTTCACTCTTTCCATTTTCCTCTTCCAAATGTAAACAATTGGTTCTTTCTGGGAGAAAGAGGTCAGATTTGGGGGAGGGGTGCATCTGGTGAGACACTGAGCGTGTGTCAGGCTCAGGAGATAGTATGACATCTTTTTTAGAGTCTAGTCACAATTAAATGCCATTTTATTTTGGATTTTGGGATCTGTGCCAGCTTCCAGCTTGTCAGAGCTGAGAAGACTCAAATCAAGTCCAGGCCTATTTCTACAGCAAACTGGGGATCTGGCTTCTTGCCTGTGGATTCATTCAGCGGAGCCCATCTGGCTTTTGATGTTCTGCAGGTTTGGAGCAGTTTGTTTGAGGAAACCAGGCGCGGCGTATCAGTGGGCCTGGGGTTCTCTGGACTCCCAGTGCTGCCTGCTTGGCATTGTCGCCTGTGGTCAGCTGCTAATCTGCAGACCAAGCGGGCCAGCCAGAGTCTCTTCTAACAGACGGCTTAGCTTCTCGGAGGACTTGGGCCCACTGCGTGCGTCCTCCTCAGCCTTCTTGTCCAGTGCCCCACAGCTTAGATCAGGGGCAGCCTGTCGGAATAACTCACAGGATTTTACTTCTGGGGCATTCTTGATCTCCGGTCAAGGTGATGCCGGCGGCATGGGGAGATGGAGGAGGAAGTAAATCTCCTGTCTGGAGAGTGATGATGGATTTCTGTGCACCCTCTGGGAGAGACAGAGTTAGGGGTGGTTCCTGTGAAGTCAGTAGCCCCGGCTGCTCCTGTGCCCATGGACGGCAGCGGTTTTGTGGCCTGCTCTGTTTCTCTCACTGGCTTCTTGCCCTCTACCCTGTGGGCTGAGGGGGCCAGGCAGAGGCCTCCTGTCCTGTGTTCCTAGCAGAGCTGGGCCTGACCCTCCTCCGGAGCCCAAGAAGGAGAAGCGGGTGGTGCTGCTTCGCAGCTTGTAAAGCGTCTGTGGCTGTGAGCCCAGGCTCATAGGGCAGCCCCTTCTTCTGTCCAGAGAGAAATGAGGGAGCCCGGCCCCCCTTCTACCTGACTTACTCATTTTGTCGTTGCACAAGTGCCCAGTGCACACCCAGTCTGTGGGGCGAGGGGCCTGGGGCCAGCTGGTCAAGAATGGCCTATCCCCCACCAAAAGTAGAAGTTTCGTCTTTATAAGACCAGGGTGACGCATGTTTCTAAATAGCCAGATTCTTTAAGTTTCAGGAGCAATGTGTGACGTGATCCCAATGGCAGGGCAGAGGACTGAGAGAGGAGATGCACCTGGACTAGCTCAGGCTTAGGACCTGCCCCCCCACGCCCTGCCTGCATTCCCTGTGCTGGGGTGTGGGGTGCTGGGCCAACCCCAGCTGATGGACGCGTGGCTTTCATCTCTGTGATTTTTCCCACTTGAGTGAATGAGCAGAGGGACCAGAACACCAGGTGTGAAACAAGGCAGCCTAGGTCGGCAGTGCCCTCTGCATCTCTGTCTGGAGGACAGCGTGTCCCTCCTGGGCCTCCTGTAAATAACACAGGTCCCACCTTCCTTTATGGACTCTTGCTAAAAGCATGGCTGGGAACAAGACCGTACAGGTGCAAACACATTACAGTTGGGAAAGAATCCTGCAGTGCCTCTTGGCTCCGAGGGTTATGAAATCCTAGTTTCAATCATGGAGCCAGTGTGGTTGCCCAGCCAGCAGGGCCTGGTTGGCACTGGGGATCACCCCACTTCCTGTTTTACTGTTCACTCCAGCACCCCAGCCTTCCTCTGAACACCAGATTTCACCTTAGTGAACTACAGAATTTATAGGAGTTTTTTTTAATGGGGTGGGGTGGGGTGGGGTTTTCCTGTGTATATGAGAGGGGTCCTAGATCAGTTCTATAAATAATCTATTTTTGTGTCTGATCTCATAGGAGAGATTTAGTTGCTCTTCTATTTGTGAAAAGGGCTCCCTCCCATCCTACATGTGCATCACGAGATTCAAAGTTTGACTTGTTAGTTAACACACAAGTTTAAGATGATACATTTTCTACCCCCTTGTGCAACATGCGTCCTGTGGATTGGAGGTTTGCACAACAGTGAAAATCATTTCATGGATAAAAATGTAGTAAATATTTGTGTTACTCAGGCTGTGGGGGGGAGAGTCTAAACTATAAGATTAGTGTTTTAAAGTACACCTTAGCCCTCTTTGTTTTGAGCAATATATCACAAATAAAAAACAAGATTAACATCAAAAAGGGTCAGTTTTCATTCCATTGTACAACCCTGGAGGCGGTGAAATTTAATATTCTTTTGACTTGATGGTAATTGTAGACTGACAGAGGGAAACGTAAGTTTAAAGAAGAAAATTCATCACGCGTGCGCACGCACGCGTGTATACACACACACACACACAAGCACACTCAGCCCGATGTGGTGTCATGAGGCTTCCAAGTGGACCTGCAAAAGCTCTGTTGCTGTAAATTAGATTGAGTCAAATAAAACTTTTCAGGGTGCAGTCAGTTCAGCTCCTTTCCAGCCAGCCCACGTGCCGGCCTGGCCTGCAGAGTTGCTGGACTGGTTTGTGCGCCTGCAGGCCCCCCCACACACACACTTGAATTCTGTGCCTCTCATCTTTCTTTCCTTGAAAAAGTTCTGCTTGTGGTTGGTGTGAAGTTGGAAATGTGCACCCCACCCCCGCCCTCACCTGTAGAACACTGTCCTGGTCCCCAGTTGTACAGCCTGCTTTCCATCCCCTTTTTCATCCTTGAATACATTGGGTTCGTGTTGCAGATACTTGTGTTGGAAAACTGTGAAAGCAGGGGCACCTGTGAAAACAGGCGATTATTCCAACACACACACACACACACATGCACGCGAGTGAAAGCAGAAAATGTCAATGAAAATCTCCAATTACCACCTGATTTCTTGGAGGTTTGAAGCCACCGAGAAGGTAGTGGCGAGCTGGCTGGAAGTTTCAGGGTAATTACTTGTTACTCTACGCAGTGGTGTCTGGTAACCCAGTTCTATATGAACTTGACACTCTCAAGCTGTACCCCACTATTTCTCCAGTTTCAGAGTAAACCTATGTGGAAACTTGTCCTGATGTTAAAGTGCAAAAGGGGGCAGTAAAGTGCTATCCACAAATCCAGAAAAAAATTGTTTCCCAAGTATTGCCTGTGGAAGATACCACTTGTATCTATCTTGAGACTTTTACTTATTCATTTCTTGAGTGTCTTACTTAGCTGTAGCAGCATTCTAGCATTCCATGGAAGCAATGCAAGACTGAAAACCCTGCCTGTTTATGGAATGTGCTCTCAGATTGGCATGCTCAGGACTGTCTCTGTTCCCAAGAGCACTGGGCACCCTGGGGAGGCAACTTGGTCTTCTGCTTTACTGTTCTTCTAGCACCAGGGATACCTGGAGGCTGGACATGCATATGTGCGCTTGAGGGTCGAGGTTAGTCCGAGGAGCAGGCACCTTTTTTAAGGGTGATTAGGAAGACCCCCCAGTAGCAGCTACACCACCGTGTGCCCTCATTCCGACTAACCAACTAACCTCAGACTAACCAACCTACACTCTGGCTTCTATTCCCCGTGGCCTTCGACTCTTCATTAAAGTAAAAATAAAGGCATTTTATGGAAAAAGTACATTTCTCAAAATGTGATAACTCAAAGTGTACCAAATATAGCGTGCTGGCTGGCTTGGGAACAGACCTGGTGTATTACATGGTGTTTGGTTGGCTAGCTATTCGAGTGAGAGTCTGCACAATTGGCATTCACATTCCTCGAAATGTCAGCTACCTTCCAGATTTGTTAATTTCCAGGATTAGGCATAAATTTTATCTATCCCTTGTTTTTCTATTGATTTGAACAAACAACTTGTATGTTACTCCAGGTTTTGTGGACCTGGGAACTGATTTATGTGCTAGGCCACAGCTTGGGCTGTGATAACTTCATTTATTTGCTTTCTGAGGAATTACATCAAAAAGTTAAAAAGCCCACACGCCTTAAATATTTTAAATACTTCTTTCAGAAATCAACAGTTAGGGAAGTTGGTTCAAGAAGATGCTGCAATTTGTTTTTTGAAGTTGTATATTAAAAAGTAATGTTCCAGTCTTCTCACAAAAAAGCCTTCAATGTTTATTGCAGAGAATTCTGGAAACTCCAGAAGACTAAAAATAAATCCTTCTGGGCTCTGTGTCCATCCAGCAACCCAAAGCAACTGCAGGTAGAGTCCCGTGTGTACAGCAGGGTGTGTTGGTCCCCATCGCAAAATGAGCCGGAAGGCACATTGCACGCTTTATAGGGGTCCAGGTTACCTGTGAAGCATCTGCTTACAGTGACCATCAGCGACCCCATGGCTGACAGTCGGCTGTGGGGACCAGCTCCTCTTAGGTGATTCCCAGTGGCTGTGACATCCCCCAGTGAGGTCAGGCTTGGGGATGCATGCCATCATCTGTTGGTCCATCTTGACTGAAATGTCCATATTCTTCCCGGGTACACGATGATGATGTCGGAATTTTGAAATGAAAGGAAAAATCAAATGATAAGTGGAGCACACTGTGTATTCACTCAGGACTCTCTCTGTGCTCAGCAACTTTCTGTAGGTGGAAGAACTTTCCCTGAAACCCCCTCCGATCAACTCCTTGCACACCCACCGTGCGCATGGGTGGTAAGGTTTACCTCCTGCTGTTAGCCTGAGTTGCACTGCCCTGTCTCTTGGGTGCTTGAAACTGTGTTGACTATGCAGAAATATCAAATCTGTCCTTTCGGTGGATTTTTCTTTGCAAGGTATCAGGCAGCAACAGCTCTGGGTCTGAGCTGACGCTTTGTAAATAGAAGCTTTCACCCAGCATTTCCCAGAAGTGCTAGCGTTAGTTTCTCTGGTTGATGGGAGGATTTGGATGCCCCAGGTTTTTTTTTTTTTTTTTTTTTTTTCAATTCCTGATACTGGGATTGAACCTTCACACCGAGATACACACATCTCCATGTTTATTATTGCACATATGTGGGGTGGTGCTGGAGAGACTTGCTAAGTTGCCCAGGCTGGGCTTGAACTTGTACTGCCCCTGCCTTGTTCTTTGTTAGGATGCAGAAACTGGACTTCCTGTTCCCTGTCAGCTTCCTGGTTTTGCATCCAATCCCTGGCACATTCACTTGCCTGTTTTTGTGGTGAACCCGCGGTCTGTGGTCATTACCTCTACGCAGCCACCCCTGCGGCCCACTAGCCCTCGGGGCTGCTTCTCCTCATGCAAGGACAGAAGAGAGGGACAGTGCACGTCCATGGCTCCCTGCGAGTTCTCTTATTGCCTTGAGCGTAGGTCAGAAACAGACTGTGGGGCCGCCTCCCTCTGAGCTGGTCCTGCATGGCAGAAGGACCTGGACCTGACGTCTTGTGCCTGGAGGTCTGCTCTGTGCAGGAAGTCACATGTGATGGCCTCTGAACTCCAAGCAGCTGGGCTTTGCTATCAGCGCCTGATGCCATTGTTTTAAACCAGGCTGGGGTCACCCGGGGGTTAAAACTTTCTGCTCTGCTCCTCATTAATTCTGCTATGTTTGAGTCTGTTCACTAAGGACTATCGTGTCACATGATGGCAGTAACTTTTTACAACGAGAAATATGAAGTCGAAATGTCTAAATTATGAGAGATCTAATTTAGATTACTAAATATTAATGTCTAATTTAGATTCTTAGATTTACCATCTGAATACTCCATGTGGAAGTATAAAGTGTCTAGTATCAGGAATAACTTTTAAAAGGTTAAATGGATGATAGGTAATCCAAAGGTAAAAATAGATCCTAATAGCAATCATTTTACTTAAGGTGTGTTAACTTTGGCAGCGCTACTCCAGAATTTCCATTTTTTTCTACATTCTATTGTGTCTGTATTTGGTTCAAAGTCATGGCATCTGCAGCCTTGCTTGGAAATGATTAACGGGGAAAACCATGGAGTAGCCTATTTCTCCCCGGAGCCCCTGCCAGCTCCCTATAAGGTACCCCAGGGAAGAGAGATGTGAAAAGCCCGGGAAGAGGTCCCCAGATTCCCTAAAGGGAATAAGAGCCACTTTCCCTAGCCCAGCAGGGCAGCAGGGCTCCAGGGGCCATAGCCTGACTCAGTTCTCTGTCTGATCTGGAGCATAAATCACCATTGGTGTGTTTGATTTTTGACGAACGATTAGACTTTATTAAATGATGGTCCTGATGACTTTTGGACAAGTTTTAACCTCCCTGGTGCGGGGTGGGGTGTGATGGAGGTTTGCCACCCTCCTGCTTTTAGTTGTAAGATGCACCTTACCTCGGGCTAGCCCAGAGGACTCTGTATGTGACATCCTTCACGCATAGTCAGGAAGTTGTTTAAAACTGTCCACTCGTCATCACTGTCCAATTTTTTAATACTTGCAAAGCAACATTTGATAAATATATTATCAAATATAAAATATTCAGGGTGTAGAGGTCCATGTAGTCTGATTTACTAAGTTCCCTAAGCAGTCTATAGAATAATAAACTCTATGAGGTCCTTGGCTTCAGGAACAGAACTTGATTTACTGACAGTACACAGGATTCACTGTGTTCCGCTGAAACTTACTGTTCTCTTTTTAAAATGGTATCATTAGGAAACTGCCCCTTAGCTTTCATTTTTCATTCTTCATTTGGTTTTTTGTCATGAGGCTCTGGATTGATCTACATGCAGTTTGGTTTAGGTTTAGACTGCGTCTCTCTAAGTCATGGAGGCTGGCCTTGGACTCACTCAGCCTCTTAGGGTAGCTGATCAGAGGTGTAGACCACCTCACCCTGTCTCCATGTTCTTCATACACGCATTCTGCTGGTGGCGTAAATTGCCTGGGGTCCTTGGGAACATTACAGGTGAAAACAGGGATTCCACATGGCTGGCCCATTGCTTCCTCACCTTTGGCTCTTGGTCTTCTCGGGCAGAGCATGGATACCAGTGGCCACCTGCCTGAGCCAAGGTCTCAGCTGTCCTTGGAAGAAGCTTCTCAGCTTGGTCTCAGGCTGGGCACTGACTCACCCCCCAGAGCTCTCCCTGGGAAGCTTGTGAGCCTTCATCGGCTCCCCTTCAGTTCATGGCTCGTGGAGGAAGAGCTTCATTTAGAAAAACATGTTTCCCAAAGCCAGGGCCAGACGTTAATGGAATTGAACGAGTGCAGGCAAGGGGGCTCTTCCTTCCTGGTTAGGCTAAGGTGCTGGGATCAAGGTCAGGGATCGAGGTCACGGCTCAGTGCTTTCTGCCTGTACCCGCTCTGGAGCCGGGCTGCTTTTGTGATGGGTAGCTCTGGAGACTGCTGCTGATGGGACTCTCCAGAGGGAAGGGTTGGACTTGGGGGCAGGGTCGATGTCCCAGGTAGACCCTATTGCTTCCCTCTGCAAACCCTTGCTTGAAACGCCTGTCTTCACAATCCCTACCCTGCCCGTGATCTGCAGATGGTTTATGGCACTTAATTTGCTTGAAATGGGCACAGACATTAGCTGCATTTGTCCACTCAGATTTGCTTTCCAGCTAATGCATTGTTTATTGAGCACCGACCATGCGCCAGCCCCTTAGGTATGTAGTACTGAGTCAGACACACTTGGGGTCCCTCTGCCCTCCACCCCTGTGATTCCCATGGGCGTGTTTGCTGTCAGACAGTACTCTGCACAAAGTTGTGTGGTGGCTCTCCCAGACTGCTCTGGTTTGCTGCCTTGTTCCTTTGGGAAGCTCGAGGGTCCCTGGGAGTTGTCCATGCTCTGCCACAGTCAATGATGAACGTGGCTGGGTGGAAAGCACCAGTGAGAGCTGTGACTCAGACCTGGTGAGTGACAAGAGCCATGAGGGGTGCTTTGGGTGGGAGGAAGCCTTCTGTCAGACCTTCGTTAAGCAGGAAAGCAAAAAGACCCTTATGCAGGGACTGTGCAGAAAGCTCAGGGAGCCCAGCTTCCACAGGCTGTGAGCTCTGAGGCCCACCAGGGCGTGCACCTTGGGAACAGTGGGTGCGGGGATGTGTTGTTCCCCTGAGAGATCTGAACCCGTAGATGGGTGAGAGAACCAGCTTGTTTGGCTCAGGGCGGAGCCTCCTCTCTGCAGCCTGGCAGGCCTTGGAGAAGTTGGTAAGAGGCATAAGTTGGAGGAGCCCCAAGGCAAGATCCACCACAGGCCACAGTAGCCACTCAGAGAGCCTGTCCCAGTGGCACTAATGCTTTTATGGCATCTGTCTGTGCCAGCTGTGAACGGAGCTGCTTTGGAATAGAAAATATTTGGAGGCGGGTGGGAAACTCCAGGCAGGAATCGGCCCCTGGTTCTTGTAAGCATGGAAGGTTTCCTAAAAAGGTCAAGGAATAAGCATAAGCAAAAGAAGACGTCAGGAAGGTGAGTGAGTTAATGGACGCTCTTGGAATTTGGTTTGTGTCTCTTGGCAGGCATCGCCGCCTGGGTTTTTCAGCACGGGACACATTGGAATCCCTGTGTCTGCTGAGGCGGGGATGGAGCTAGAGTCCCATCCACAAATTCCCATTCACCTGCCAGGGGGTTGGAGAGGTACCTGGGGCGCCAATCAGCACCTCCCCAGCTGGTGTCTCCGGGATAACTGGGAATGGCTGGGAATCTGGCAGGGGGCTCTCCTAAGTGAGGACACCACGTGGAAGTTCTAGCGGATTCTTAGCAGTGCACACACAGATGTTTAAAGTTGTCGTTATATAATAAACACTTTTTTGGGTATTCTGTTTCCCAGAAAGATTTTATTTTAGCTGATTCGCGTCACCCCTTTAGGCTTTTTATTCAAAAGCTTTTCTGAATGCATTAATGAATATCATGTGTTCTTGTTTCAGAAGGAGCCAAGTTAAGAGAGAGGAGCCACTCTCTTTGGGGTCATACCCGAAAAGAGTGACAAGCCACTGTGGCTACCATGTGCATTTTTTCTGCCATAAAATATATTGGCTAAAAAAAAAAAAATGAAGCTACATTATGAATTGTTATGATTTGTGCTGCTTCAGAAAACTAATAGCTCCCCTCAGCACATCTTAAAAACTGTCCCTTCAGCAAGGCCTGGGCTTTGGGGTGGCCCTCAACCCTCACTTCACATCTCCTCCTGAACACCAGCCTATCAGCCATCTGGGCCGGTGGGCTTCCCTGGCTGACGACTGCCATGGATGGGAAGGGTGGGAAGCTGTGTTTTAGTCTTGGCTTTAATATTTTAATGACCCTGCAAGCCTGGCTGCTTTAGCGCCTGGGATTTCTGAGCGTGCTGTTAGCCTTAGCTCGCTTATGTTCTTTAGGAAGCTCTTGTTTCAGATTCTCAGAGAAACTTCCCGTTAGAAAAGATCTTTCAGCAGCGTGGCAGAAAGCAGAGGGAAGGGGAAGCTCTTAGCTGTGAGCATGTGGGGATATTGTATCAGTAGTCTGGGTTCTAGAGATTCGCTTCTAAGAATTAATTGGAGCAAATAAATCTCAAGGGAGGGGGAAGGTTTTGCAGAGCAAGGACAGTAGTTGTTGCAAGGGGTGGGCGCCTTCATTTCACAGCTGAATCAATACCACCACTAATTATCCCTGGTTATCTTTTATGGGTTTGTAAGACATTTCTTTTGTTCTGTGCCATAAAAGACCCATTGTTTGATCAGTGACTGACTAATTATGATAAGTAATTTGAAACATTCCTGATGAAACTTGTCTGTTAATTAACATCAATAGCACATGGAAACTAACAGGACAACAAAGTCTTAGTACGGGCCTGGTCCCTGCAATGGATGAGCTCTCTCTGTGGCATGCCCAATAAACCCAAATTGCCAGTGGTTAAAAAATATTAAACAGATGGGAAGATCTGACTCACCTTGGAGGAAAAGTTGCCGCAGAATTACACAAAGGAGCCCTGAATAGAGCAAGGGGGGGAGGTAACCCAATGGCAGCCGGGCGCCTGGCCCTAGCGCTGAGAAGAAAGGGTCCATTTTGTGGGGTTTTGTTTGTTTGTTTTGTATTTTTTTTTAAGTTTAATTCCCAAGTACATTGATCCCATCATGATCTGAACTGAGACTTTTAGCAAATGAAAGTGTGTACCTGAAAAGCTTGTAGTGTGGGCTTATTGGCAGTATCTGACTTTATGGTAAATACCATGAAAACTTTTTAAGTTTTATCAACTCAATGGTTTTTCTTTTATACTTTTAGATTTCTACCTGGACAAGGACTGGTACTATACCCACAGATAGGAGACAAATTGGATATTATTTGCCCCAAAGTGGACTCTAAAACTGTTGGCCAATATGAATATTATAAAGTTTATATGGTTGATAAAGACCAAGCAGACAGATGCACTATTAAGAAGGAGAATACTCCTCTGCTCAACTGTGCCCGGCCAGACCAAGATGTGAAATTTACTATCAAGTTTCAAGAGTTCAGCCCTAACCTCTGGGGTCTAGAATTTCAGAAGAACAAAGATTACTACATTATATGTAAGTATAATTCTATTTCTTTATTTTTTTAGAAATTAGGATAAGCTAAATAGGTTTGTATCATTTCTTGTTTTCTTAAAATTATTGTGGTATGTAGTTTGGTAAAAATCTTTGCTTAAAAATGGTCTTCTTTTTCCTTTCAAAGAAAGTTTTGTTAAATTTGGGTCCCTCTAGTAACAGTGTTAATTTAATATCAGTACCCAGAGAGGGGGCATAAAGACTCCTGGGGTTCTTACAATGTTGGAATAAATGGATTCTATGAATGTGCTTAGCATCTGTAGTACAGAACCATTTTTAGGGACCATTGGTGAGATTTTAATAGGTAAATCTGTGCAATGCCTTTTCTTTCATCCATGCATCCGTCCATGCATCCGTCCATCCATCCTTCCATGCATCCATCCATCCACTTGCTCATTTATGTCGTGTTTGTGCTGTACCGTGACTGCTTCCGTGTTGGCGACTCACCAGGGAACAAGGTGGCAGAGTGGGGCATTTTCCTTGTGAAGCTGTCAGTCCAAAGCAGATGGGGCTGCACGGCCGGGAAGATGGGGCTTCCAGGCGAAGCACCTCAAAACACGGTCGTGTCAAAGCCGCTTATGAGACGTGCACAAAGGCTGGGTCCGCTCACCGAGTTATTTGATAAATACAGAACTTGGCACCTCATTTTGCGAATGGGGGTTCCGTGTCCATTGGATTTTATCTGTGGTCAGCTCCTGAGGCTGTGAAGCCCAAAGATTTCCCGAGCACACCATGAGCTGGCACCAAGCCAGGATGGTGCCAGGACCCTGCATTTTGTCACATGGATGGATGTCTAGGAGATTGAGACAGCTGATTGCACGAGTCAAGCAATAAGATGCTTTTCTAGAGTGTTTGTAGCTTCAAGTATAGCTTGAGTATAGCTTCAAGTTATACTCTTAACTGGGTTGAATTCTCATCTGTCTCCACAGACTTGAGTTCATTAGGGAACTTCTGTCTGCTGGCTGGGATTCCCCACTGCTTGGTGATCAGATTAAAGGCCAGGCTTTTTCCACCTATGAGCTGCTCTGGGAGTACAGAGCCAGCAGCTCCCCTAGTATTTATCTAATGCTCCATAGTATGTATTTATTTTTTTTACTACCTTAGTAATTAAAACAAAAGTGGTCACAGACAAGCAATTATGTCAGTTGCTGCAAAATGCCACAGAGACAGAAAAGCTGTTTTGAAGCCAACCTGATACACAGAGCAGTTTTCCAAGGATCAATTTCAAAGAAAAGGAGAAAGCGCTGGATTATATGTATATGAATAATTGTCATGAAAGGAAAATAAAAGCATTCTAAACTGAAATGAGGCAGATGGGTAGCAAAGTGTATGAAATAAGAGGAAAGTCTTTGAAGGTATAGTTATGGGGTAAAATAAATGGGAATTTTTAAGTTTTGGGAAGCCTCGAATTATATGTTTTTATTTATTTTATTTTATTTACTTATTTATTTATTTTTACATGTATGTTTTTAAAGATCAGGTAAAGATTTTTTTCCCCCAGTAGAAGCTAATATCTAGCACGATATCTTTTAGGGGTCAGAAATTGACCTCAGATGAATCTGGGCAAAGGCTATGGCCCTAGGTAGAGTGGCGGGGGAAGGTGGGCTGCAGACACCTAGGGACCCCATGGACCACAGTGTGAATGCCATTCCACAGAGGCAGGACTCCAGCCCAGGTGTCTCCCATGCACAGAGGCAGCCCTGGACTCACCCTCTCCTCCTACCTTTGTTTATGACTTTTCTAAGTTCCCACTGGGTGCAATCAGGATTTAAATAAACCTGAAAAGTTTCTTCATTCGTCAGAAATAATATGCAAGAATAATATGCAAGAAATGCAGCTAACTAAATGATTTACTGACAAGCCTTTGGTTAGTGCAGTGAGCGCTGCGTGACTGCTTTGTAGCAACGCACAAGGAATTTGTGCTGAGAAGCACAGTTTGTAATTGTGATATAAATCTACACAGTGATGGCATCTCTTACTTTTCTTTCCTTAGAAGCTCATTATGCCCCAGTAATGGGTTCACCACAGGTAACCACGCTACTCTGGCCTCCTGAACTCTTCCTAGAATTATGATTTACTGTGCAAATGAATAGGGTAACTCGGGGTAGGTGAATCCTAAAATAGATTTTCAGGGGGTTTCAGGTTTGAAACAATGAAGAGCTGTTTAAATGTTACCCTGGAGAGATTCCGAACAGGGCTCAGAACTTTACCGGGAATTCCAGTGACACCAACGCTTTGAGTCAAGTTGAAAGGCCCCTGGTCTCAGGCAAAAGAGGGCACTGCAGACTCGCGCGAGTCAGTGGGAGCCAGTTCCTCGCCCTCCCTGTAGCCTAGCTCGTGACACACGAGTTTCCCTAGCAAGGAAATGAGCAATGCGAACTACTCATTTTAAAATAGTCTTAAAAGTGAATGTTGACTTCACTTTGCTCCTTCAAGTATCCCAAAGAACCAGAATCAAGTAAGGGGTTTCAAAACGCTACTACTTTCCATCTCAAACAAACACACTCTCGCACAGCCACAAACACACTCTGTTCCATCTGCCTTCTGAAGAAAGAAAGTGCTTGAAGAAAGTGCTGTTTAATCAGCACATTCATAAGATAGCGTGCGATAGCATGATGGAGCGTACGCAGATACACTGGCATGGTATTGGGCCAGAGGACTGATTCACTGAGAGACAATAAATAAAATTGGCATTTGAGTTGCTGGGAGATAACATATGGTTAGCTTCAAGTTTCGGCTCTGGTTGGGAGCCACCTCCACCACTGAGAGTATTTAGCTGTGTGATTATCGTGTGTTCTGTGGAAATGATCGAAGTGGTGTTGGATTTACCCCAGTGGGGACTGAGCATGGGGACCAGGATCAAGTAAGTCCCCAAATGAGTAGCATTTGTGAAGAGTTAGGCCAGGCATCCAGAGCCCTACATTTTAGTCCTGCTGCCTGAGTTTAATGAGAAAAGTCACTTCTTTTCTTTGAACTTGAATTTCCTTCTCTAGAAAATGCTTTGACTATTGGTGCTGCTCAGACTTTTTCATGGTGGAAGATGCATTTCAGGGTTGAAATACAAATCCGGTGCAGCATCACATTGAGGTATGGTCCTCCTCTGACGTGGAAGCTAAATTCTTGAAGGACTGGCTGAGATCTGTTGTGTTACCTGATTTAAGAGTCACCACGTGTGAGTCTGAAAAGTAGGTATTAATATCCAATTGGAATTGTAGTTTTAAACCAACCGAGTATCTACTAATTCCCTTAAGAAATGACAAAATGATACACATGCTTGCTATTTCTTCTCTGGGTGAATATTTGCTTTGACATGTGGCAAAACCGCATATATATATATATATATATATATATATATATATGTGTGTGTGTGTGTGTGTGTGTGTGTGTGTGTGTGTGTTTTCTTCATGTTTAGAATTGACTTTTTAGAGTTTCAGTCATTAGCTTTGGGCTTACTTAGTTCACATGATAAAATCTCCTCCTAATTATTAAAAGATCCAGAGATGGGAATGTTGTGACCGTTTGGTCTGAAAAGTTCCCTGTTCTTCAGATCCTTAATTACCTTAAAAGCAGAGTCAGTATTTTATATAACCTGTAGTTATTTTTATCATGCCTTTAAAATTCTTCCAGTGTTTGCAAAATAACCGAATGCTCGGGAAAGTGCTGTTGGACATGGTAAATGTTCAGTGTACTGTGTGGAAAGCATTCCTGTGTCTCCAGCCTTCACCCATAAAGTCTCCTTGGAGGCGTCCCATGCTGGGGTTCCAGCTCCTTGTAGTGATGCCAGCCCAGAGCTGAATGGTTCAGCGGGCTCAGTGTGTCAGGCTTTGCACTGTTGTCTGGAGGAAGATACAATGGGCTGCTCATCAAGCCTCAGCACAAGCCAGGCTGTCCCAGTCAGTTTTGCTAGAGCAACAGATATAACACAGATATACAAATGTATAGGAGTTTATAAGATTGTCTCCCAGCAGTCACCCATCAAGTTGGTTGAGGAAGCGTGTAGCGGGTGTCCAGGCACGCTGGGGACTGAAGGATTCAGCCCCAGGTCTGCAGCTCACCACACTGTCTCGTGCGAGTCCACATCAGGAGGCCATTGGGTCTGCAAAAGAAAGCTAAAGTGTCTACCCCAGAAGGCAGAAGGGTTTGCAATGGAAGCCAAAGAGTCTGTGCTGGGCTCCAGGAGACAGCGTCTGAGCTGAAGGTGAAGACTGGAGCTTCTCTGCAGAACAGCCATAGATCCATCCTTGTCCCTTTCCACTGTATACCATGTTGGCGATGAGCTGCCCTAGGGCGGGTCCTCTGCACCCTAGGGTGTGGCATTGCTGAGCCGACTGAGCTAAGCTTCTCCCAGCTAAACTTCTCAGATTGACACAATCCACCAGCCGTCACACAGGCCAGGTTCCCACAGGAGAGTCTCAGGGCTCTACCAGGGCTGCGTGAGGCAGAGATGGAGTGGAAATGAACACCATTGTGTTAATACTTTCAGGTGATCCATGGCTACGACAGAGGCAAAATAATATTCATAGAAAACTTCTCAGTTTTGTTTTATGTGACTTTGGCTTTATTTACAATAAACCTGTGACTAAGACATGATCTTGTGCCATAGTCTAGAAGTTTCTAAAGACTGGTTAAAAGTTCTGTGATGCACATACACCCTGCAGTGTTCTCAGTAGGTCTTCAGTGTCTAGTTGTCCCTGATAAACGTTGAAGGGACCAGGAGGACTTCGATTACTTAGGCCCCTTCTTGCCTTGATTGCCCAGAGCAATATTTTAAATAAGAACATGTGAAATTGGAAGTGTCCACAAGGAGTTTTGCAACTTTTAGGCCTAAGAATTGGGCAAAATCACAAAAGATAGTAAAGTGCTTCTACAAATGTGATGAAGCAACATACTGAAAGAGCCAAACAGGACAGTAGATGATATTTTGGCTGAGTAAATACGTCTTTTTTTTCTTACGACTTTTAAAATTTTCTTTCCTGCTTTTCTCCTATATATATATATTTTTTTTTTCTTTTGGTTTTGTTTCCTGCTTTTGATTTGCTTCTTTCCAAGGAGTAGGTTTGGCAAGTGACACTCACATATACTGAGATCTCCTTCCCTAGCAAAATAGTTATAGGGACTTGCAACTACCCTCTGGCATATGGAATCTTTTAGGATACATGACATCTATCAAGTAATTATGTACTTTAGTCAGTGAATCATTAATGCATGATACATGTAGCAAAAGCTACACTTGCACCCTGAAGTATGTCGAGTACAGCAATGTGGCCACATCACCCAAAGGCCACCTCAGCCAGAGTAGTCCTCTGACGTAGGGGTAACAGTTCGTGTCTGATGCCTTTGCACATAGGTGCTAATTGCGAACATTGAAGCACATTCGTATTTCCCTCTGCACCTGTATTTTGCTGCTTTTGCAGTGGACAGCTCACAAGAACCTTGCAGAGACTGTCCAGGAAGGCGCCAAGAAGCTGAACAGTGGCTCTTATCCTGACTCTGGCTCTGGCAGCCCTGGGCTCCGGAGAGCCCTTCCACCCGTCTCTTAACCCGTGCTGCCTCAGTCCCCTCATCTGTCAAGTGGGGACCCTTAGGGTACCTGTTCTCCGGGCCGCTGTGATTGTGCCTAGGGTGGGGCATTGGTCTCTTCCCTGCTTGGCGCAAGGATGAATTCACTTCCGGGCAGGAGGAGGCGTGAGGTGATAGGCTGCAGGTGTTACCAGAGTCCACTTGGGCTACCTTCACCAAGGGCGTGCGTGTCCATGTCAGGCTGTTCCTAAAATCACCCGAGCTTTGTAGTGGCACTTTGTTGGACCTGCAGGACACACGAGTAAGGAAGCATCTTCAGATACTTGTCAGCGGGTTTCCCACCTGGCATATCAACAGCCTCACGGGCTTTTCTCAGTTCCCTGTGACCCAGAAGATGGTATTCTTTGTGGTCGTCAGAGTGGTATCCAAAGTAGTGGAGACAGTCTCCCGGAGAGCCATGTGTGAGCGAGTGACCACATCACTGAGACTGGCTGGAAGAGTACATTGGTCCACCGGTCTCATAGCTAGAAGCTTTGTTGCTGGTGTTGGCTCACATCATCTGAGTTTCTTTCTGCCAGTGTGCAGTAGCCTGGTTCTTTGCACTTCACCAGTTAAGTCTCAAGCCTGTGTGGATGCTGCAGCTCTGAGGGACCCATGACCTCCGCCATGCTTCTCACGGACAGCCAACCCCAGGGCTGGGAGAGGGTGAGGCCATGGTGGAGGGAGTTGTGGATTCCAGCTCAAGGCCATCGCGCAGGCAGGGGTGCCAGCTCCCCCCAGGTCCCATGACTGCCATTGCTACCTCTGCGCGACCATGCAAAAGGAAGCCAGCGGTGACTCTCAAAGTGAGAAGATGTTGAGGAATAGAGAAGTCAAAGCACCGTGGGTGCAAAGCAGATTGAAGAGCAGATGAGAAAGGACGGAGATGACTTAGAGAAAGAGGGTGCCTTAGGGATGACTCAGTGTAATACTGCCTCTGTGATTTCATAAAGTGCATCTTAATATCTCTAGCCCCCTATTTATAGCTTTGTAAAGGTTCACTTAGATTTATAAATAATTGAGCAATACTGGAGACCTTGTGCAAGCATAAAAGAGGACAAGTTTCTTTCTTAACAGTCTTTAAATATTCATCATGAAGATAAAAATTCAGAGCAAAATAAAATACTTTAAAAAAATAGCCAAGAGGCATCCACAGACATAAGAAAGATTACTTGCAGAAAACGGATTTAAGAGCCACATCTGTTCAAGCCCTGAGATCTCAGTCTGGGTGTCTGATCTGCCAGGGCAGTGTCTTGTGTTAACTGACACTGACCTCCCTTCCCTCCAGGTGACGGAGCAATGACTGCTGTCCCAGCAAAGCAAGACCTAGACAGTGCGAAGAGCTTAGTGTGGTTCCACAGACAAGAAATGTCAAGGTGACACTCAGTCCCGGGTCCCTGGACCTTTGGGCCAGGACTGGTAGGCAAAGCAGTGTCTCCTCCTGGCTCGTTCATACGCAGAGAGGTGAAGACAGGGTACCGGCCTACCTGGCACATGTGTCAGGAGATAAAGGCTGCAGAGCTGCACAGGTAGCAGCAGTAAGTAAGGCGCTGGGGTGTAAATGATGACACCTTGGCACTGACTCCCTGTCACCCATTGCGCTCCACGGAACTGATTCCAGCTGTTTGTAACAAAGTAGAACTAAGAAAATCCTACAGGGTAAGCCATTGTATATAGTCATAGTCCCCGCTACACAGGAGGCTGAGGCAGGAGAATTGCTTGACCGCAAGAGATGGAGGTCTGTCTGGGCAACAATGGAGACCCCTATCTCAAAACAAACAAAAAGAGCCCACAAGGTAATAAGAAGGGAAGGTGTACCATAAGAAAAAGGTAATTATCATTAACCACTTTTTTTTAAGAGCAGAAATATTTATTGAGAGAAAAAGCTTCTGTCTGAGAGTCAGAGGGGTCCCCGGTAGGCTGCCCATCAGTAACAACTTGTTAGGTATTTTGAAGTTTCTTTTTCTTTTCAGAACGATTCCGTATCTTCAGTAAACTTAGTCTGTTTTTATAACATCAGTGGGTACTTGAAGCCCCTCAATAGAAAGTTTAGTAGTTATTAAAAATAAAAGTCTTCTAAATATACAAAGAGTGGCAATGAGAGCCTAAATTTCCTTAGCCAAGCGTAAGTGCTGCTGTCTTGATGGATGAATGGACGGGTGAACAGACAGGCGGATGGACAGATGGACGGATGAACTGGCCTAGCCCTGAAGAGGAACATAATTGATTCCATTGATTCCATTACAGAGGAACCAGGCTGTGGTTTGCTGATAGTTCCGCTTGGAAAGGGGCCTTTTTCATTAGCGAGGTAGCCGAGTTTTGTTGCTCGTGGTGTTAGACCAGGAGATGAAGGTACTCTTTGATTGAAGCAAACATGTGGAAAATTGCCCTGGATTCTTAGACTATAGAACAAGTCCCCCAAACGGAGGAAGGTTCACATGCAGGGCAAATTTAGACAGGGGCACTTTACCGGGGTTACCGCTGGTCTCTCGGTGGTCAAAGCAAATAATGTCGTGTTCCTCTAAACTATTCTGCCAAGAGGGTGACACATTTTCTCATCCGCCGTGTTATATTCTAAACTGTCAGCTGACATTAATTCTGCAAGTGGTGAAGTCCTACCACCTGGAGATGAACTGGGCCTCCACAGGCGCTTTCCACTCCAGTGTGGCTCGGCCTGCGCTGCTGGGCCATTAATATCATTGCAGCCCATTAGGCACGGGTGGGCGAGTGGGCCGGCGGTCTGGGGGGAGGTGAGCCCTCCCCCAACCTGTGAACTTTGCACTCGGACCCTTTCCTTGCTAGACTTTCCCTGTCACTGCAAAGATATTTTAATGATTCAGACTTACGCGCTACAGAGTGGGTCCTGGATTGTGTGCTAAAAATAATTCCATCAACACAGGCAACTTCATGGTTCAGAATGTTTGCATCAGATATTATCTGTCACTTTCTCTGAACCAAGAAATGTAATTTTTAAAAATCTGGATTCTTCAACCAATAGAGACAATAGTGAGTTATGGTTTATCTTTAGCACTATTATATCATTTTTTCTAAAACTCTGAGTTTAGTCATTACCATTGAAACGGTCATCTGACCACCTATTTTTAAAACACAATTCCTCTTTCTGAGTAAGATTTGGCCCATGTTATAGCTGATTCTCCTGTGTGAAGGTAATTATTATTTTGCTTTTACCTAAAATGTCCTCACTGTATTAACTTTGTCTGAGTCACCGTGGCTGGGAGAAAGCCCCTTGAAGTACAAGGCGTGAAAAGATTTAATTGTTTTATTAAATCGGGTTGAAGTTTTTAACCTAATGAGAAATTCTAATTGGATAAACCATCATAACATGAGCGATAAACTTTTAGACCTAGAAAGTAATATTTCTCTTCAACTGAATTCATTAAAAATCCAGACAGCAAGAAGTTGCAGGCAGTAATTTTGAGGGCACGTAAAGCAAAGCTCTTCCTAAATAATCTCATATGTTTAAGGACTTGAAGGGGAACGGGAGGCAATTTATTGCCAGCACTGTTTGATCTTTCACCCAGAAGTGTCGGGTACTGGGCCAGCCTGGAGTGGACAGGTTTGAGCATCTTTGATCTGAAAACCTGAAACCTGAAACACTCTAAAGTCTAAAACTTGGCAAGTCTGTGCAGGTGCCCCCCCAGTGTAAATCCCCAGATATCCAGACCTCCAAAGCCTGAATTTCTTCTGGTTCCACACACTCAGACAAGGAACCTTCATTTCTTTTCTTGGTATGTACAGACATACACACATATGTAGACACACACGCACATGCCTTCTCTGTGTTCTTCTCTGCATGTGGCTGGCGATTTCTCAAGACCGTTGTCAGAGACAGCTGTGGCTCCTAGCATCTTTGATGATTGCCAGTCACTTAATCTTTGTATGGTTTTTAGTGGCTAAAATGTGTTCTGGATGAACTGTGACACTGTGTGCTAGGTGTGGTGTCGGTGCCTGTGTGCAGAGACTGTCTTCTGTCCTCCCTGAAGACACTCCCAGAGCACCTGTCCACTGTCCTCCCAGCCTGTCTCCAGCTGAGAGAAAGTAGCTAAGGAATTGCCATCATCAGAATCTTTGCAAGTCCATGGACAAACAACTGCAGCTCCCTAAAAAGCCTCAAGGTTGTTTGTGTCTTTTCAAACTTCTGCTTCGGAGCTGCCGATGATTAGCACTGCTCACAGTAAACCAGTAAAGCGAACCCATTTCATTCCAGGACATCCATCCAACTGTGCTTGGTTCATGGCGTTTCAGTGCTGGAGAAAGGGAGATGGGAGGGCCTCATGTCTCCATTTATGGATTTACTTTTTTCCAAATCTTGCTGCTTAGAGAAGAAACTAATTGTGTGGTGTAGAAGTCACTGAGGCTCACGTTATTACTTCTTTATGCATGATTTACAGCTTTAAATTTTCAAAACGCAACCTTAGCAAGGTGATTTTAATTCAAGCGATTCTTCCCAGCAAAGTAGAACAATGTTTCCTCGGGCAAGGGGCAAGATGCTCACACTCTCTCCAGCTGTACCCTAGCTGGGATGACCCAGGGTTTCAGCTGATCAGTGTCCCTTCCCCAAGTGCGAGTGCAGCAAACCTGAGCCAGAGCTGACTCCTCCCATCAAAGTCTGAAAATATTTTCTTCTGTACTTTTCTTTCTCAACAGGACACCATTGGCTCTTGGGTTAAGATAAGGAGGGTAGTTGTTCTAGGATGCAATGCTGACTTTTTCGTTGTTAGGCTAAGTCCTAACACTGCTTGCTCCTTTCAGAAAGTCAGAATAACAACATCCAATTTAGCCAGAGTAAAAGGCACAGAGAAAGGAAGCTTTCAGAAGTGAATTTCCCTCTTCTTCCAGGCAGATTATGCACATTATACATATTTTGTTAATTAACTTTTTAAAAAGCCAGGCATTTATTTTTTGGCTTCTTGTGAGCATTATCATTTCCTTGTTTCAGGCCTTTCTCCTTCTGAGTTTGCGTCTTAAAAGATAATCATGCTACTCAAAGCACGACCCCACCTCGAGTTCTAGAAATGGAATCCCTTTATCTGTGGAACATATTCTGAACTGAGATGAGGAGAAGTAGATGGATCTCAGCTTCCTGGGTCATCTACTGATTTTAAACAATTGTATTTTTTATCCTTAGGGTTAGGGTTAGGGTTAGGGTTAGACCAAAACCCTTGATAGAAGAAGCCGGGTCATCCAGTTTTTCCTGTCCTGTTGTCTTTGAAGTCCGGCTTTGCTTTCCATGTTTCTCACTGGAATGTGCCCTTTTGTCATTCCTGGGCTCCCCAGATAGACAGCTGGCTATCAGACTTCTGGCTGCCCCCAAGTGTTGGTGAGAGTAGGGAAGCCCGTGCGGAGGAGGAGCTTTGGCCTGTGAAGCCCCCCTTAGCAGGGCTGGAGTGGAGGGCAGTAACAAACAGTCTATCGATGATTCTCTTAAAATGCAGTCTGTGTGATGATGGAGAGTGAGCTCTGCATGAAGATAAGGGCTTTATTCTTATCATTCTGTGGTTTTCCCGACCCTGTGTACTTCCCTGTCTGTCTTTCTTGGGTGGAATTCTCTGATGAATTGATATTTACTTTCAGGGAACCATTCCACGGCAGCAAGCCCTTTCCACACTAATCAGCTGTGTTCCAGAATAGTTTGATGTGCCCTCCAAAGTGCCACCGTGTCTGTGTATTTCTTTCCCTCAGAACCTAGGAAGTGTCCTTCATAGGGATGCTGTTTGGGGGATGGCGGGGGAGCTGCCTTGTTTCCTAATCCGTGCGAATGATACCCACAAAAGGGTCCAGATGGAGCAGCTGGAATCTCCTTCTAGCTTGCGCAGTCACTCAGCAACCGGATGCACAGGATGCATCATTGTGGATGGCTTCATCTTAGCATCTCGTGGGTAGCACCGGTCATCGGTCACCGGTCACTGGGCACTGCCAGGGGCAGCAGTGCACATGCCCAGCATTGCCTCTCTCTCCCTCTCCCTCTGCCCTGCCCTCCAGATAGCCTGCTCCAGTGCGAACTGGTCCAGCACACATGCCGGTGCTGCCGGCACCCTGCAGGGCAGGACTGGCGGACAGTGTGGACCCACGGTACTGTTTAGCGGAGCCACCAGAAGTCAGGCCCCAGGGGACAGCACAGTGACTTCTGTCTCCTACGTTCAGTTAGATCCCTGGAGCCAGAGCTTTCAAAAGCAAGCTATAAAATGCCTATGTATCTTTGTCTTTACTAAGCCTGTCTCCCAGCTGCATGATGAAACTCTTCTAAGTAATTTTTAATTTTAAAAGCCTACCCTTTCCCCCTTGAGCCAAGCAGAGAAAGGTGTCTGGGTCATAAAAGCTTAGGTAGAACTCTGTTATTTTTTTCTGTCTCTCCCTCAATGATTAAATGCAATTTTATCCACTTAGTAAAACTGTGATATGGCCGCATTAGGTTATGCTGGTGGAGAGATACAGAGGGAAACTGAGTGTCATGAGGTAACCATTTATTTGTACTCTTTCTCCAAGTTAAAAACTCCCAGGACTTTCAAATGGACAATAAAAACAATTACAAAATTGTCTCCTGAAATGGAAATAGATATTACTCCCAAGCACGAGACATTGTCTTGGTTTTGTTTTGTTTTGTTTTGTTTTTTAAATCAGCTGCTAAGCCTCTTAGCACCGCTCAGCACACGGCCTAGGGTGTGTCCCTCAGCAGGTCGGTGGGGACTGGACGGCACACTTGGGCCTGGTCATTGTTCCTGCAGGGGCGGAGCCCTCTAGAATTAGAACCTGCGGGCAGAGGGAAGTCAGCTTCACAATGGGAATCCGTGTTTACAGATGTTTACATCTGATATGAGAGGGCAGGCTCCCAGATTATGTAAGGAGTACCTTCTAGGTTTCAGTGAGGATTAATTCTGAAAAGAGGGTTTTTTTTTGTTGTTGTAATATGGCTCATTCTGGGTTTGTGGCCCAGGTCTGTCATGGTGGAACTTGGGGCAGTGGTTTATAGCGTGGCCTGTTGTTAAGCAGCCAGACCACGAGGGAGCTGTTTAACCTGCGCAGTGACTGTCCTCAGGATTGGCCAGGGGTCTTTGCAAAGGCCAGCACTCTGTCCCTGCCAGCGCTCTGTGCCCTGCCAGCCCCACCCAGCCAGGCACGGTGGCCTCCCCGGGCTCCTCAGTCCTGTCCATTTTCCTCCTCCACTCAGGACACGAAGCCCCACCACCCTTGCTCACTGAGGAAGGAGCACAGAGAGGTGCAGATCAGTGACCCGCTCAAGGGTCGGTTTCCCTCTTCCTGTCCTGTCCCAGTCAGGAGCGAGTTGCAGACCGCAGTGTAACCGGGAGGCCTGAGGAGTCCCTCACACCTGGGTGTTGTTTGGATGTCATTGTGGGTCAGGCTGGGGACTTGGGTGCAAATTCACCCGTGCTCCAAAAAGGCATCAATGTGTGAGTTAAACTAAAAAGATCACCGGCAGGACGGACCCCTCTGCTCCCGGGGCAGCCTGCACTTCTTCCATGGCACTCTCCTCAGCAGATGCCGTTCGAGTTAGCTTTGGACGTGGTACAGCTCCACACGCCGCCCGCCTTCTCCCTCCTAGGATGTATTCCTTTAACTGCTCTTTGGAGTCAAGGTTTCACTATGCAGTTCAGGCTGGCCTTGAGCCCACTCTGTAGCCTAGGCTGGCCTCACTCGCAGGAATCCTCCTGCCTCAGCCTCCTGAGTGCTAGAATTATAGGCAGGCGCCACCATGCCCAGATCCTTTTTTTTTTTTTTTTTACTTTTCAATCTTAATGTTTTTTCCCTTCAATACCAATGCAAACAACTCTCTTCTTTCCTTTGTTTTCCATGCTAAATTTCAGACATTATATTATCATTTAGTAGCTTGGTATTACAATGCTTAGCAGGAAAAATTACAGTTATGTTGGTGCCTTTATAGAGGTGCATTTATGAGCATTTTGAAACATAAGCATCTGCAGTCCTCTGCCATATGGCTCAGTTTCCCCTTTTTCTGTGGGGAGACATCCTAATTTTTGAAAATATAAGCAAGAAAACTCTGTGAACAATGAATGAAAGATGGTAGTGCAGTGCTGATACTGTCAAGAAATGGTGTCTGCTCGTGGGAAGCCGCCTTGTCTGAGGTCTCGGGCATTTTACCCACTAGGTGGAGGAGGGAAACAAATGACCAGGATGCTGCAGTGGGGGGCTCACAGGTGCACACAGAGGTTTCAGGCGTGTAGTTTTACTTATCTACTAAACATTGTCTCCACAGTTTACAAGCAGATATTGTCTACTCATCACCACCCCCAGAAAAAATAATTATTCTGGCAACTATTGCCTGTGTTCCCAGGGAAAGCTCAGGGTCAGCAAGTGTGGAAGAAAGAGCTGCACTGTGAGACTGTGGGGTCAGGGAGCTCTCAGATAAGCAGGGACACAGTCACACGCAGAGGGTAGACTTCTGTCTCCAAGGCAGACGGTGAAAGCAGAACTCCACAGCTGAGATGCAAGTAAATACCAGCCGTGCTGGGGTGCCGCAGTTATTCGAGGAATGCACCTTACTATCCACCCCCTGGGCCTTGTGTGCTGCCCCCTGTTTAGAAAACAAAACAGCCTGGCTAAAGTAAAAGAACATCTTTGAGATTTTTTTTTTAAACCAGAACATACATGCTGTGCCTTTTTCGGAGGACAGTGTTAGGAGAAGACTTTGGCAAACGAGTCAAAAGAGAAGATGACTGAAGTTGCAGAGGTGCATAGGAAACACTTTTGTTCCCTGCCCCTTGGCCCCCCGGGACACGGTGCCTGCCGGCCCTCTCCTTCTCCTGCTGGAGTCGGAAGTGGGACACGGTGCCCGCCCGCCCTCTCCCTCTCTCTCTCCTGCTGGAGTCGGAAGTGTAGCCAAAACTCTGCAAGGCACCTACCTCTCCACAGCTCTAGGTTTGCAGCTATTCCGAGAGCTCACCTGCCTCGAGAGACAGACAGCACTGTGCTTAGGGAGTGCACCGTCAGCTAAAAACATAAATTACTGAAAATGCCAGCAGGGCTCAGTCCTGCCCTGGGCCTCCTTGCTGCACCCAAAGGAGAATCTGGTTGCCAAAATGAGGCAGCGCTGCCTCAGCCTCCGCCCACGGCGTGGTGACCATGAGTTCCCCTGTGCAGGGCAGTTCGGTGGGAGAAGTTGGTGGCAGGTGATCTTGGCAGTCACAACACGGGGGTTCTTTCCAGTTTCCCCAGGGCTGGAAGGGAGGAGTCAAACGTCGAAGACTTGAATTCTAGTTTACTTCTTAAGCCCATGTTAGACTGGAGGGAGAGAAAAAACAAGGGGTGTGGGAAGCTCCCTGGGTCCAGCTGGCAGAACTTGGATGCCTGACAGACAGTGCGCTGGGCTGATGGCCCTTGGAGCAGGAGACTGTAGTAGAGGAGGCAGGTGCCATGAGATGATTGCCACAGTCGGTTCCAAATTTCCGCGTTCTCTCTGTGCACGTTCAAGTTGGGCCCCAAAGCATTGGGGTTGAAGGGCGACGCTGCCCCTGGCGTCTGTGGGCTCTAGGCGGCCTCTCGCCGTCCGGTGCGTGGTGGGGCACATGCTCGGGTTCACCTGGAACCAGACAGCTCCATACACCAGTGTTTCCAGCATCCATTCCTCTTTATTTTCTTTTTTCTTTTTCTTTTCGGCATTCGGCATCCCATGCTTTGAGAAGACTTGTGTAATTTAAGAGTGAAATCTTATTTTTCGAATTGTTTTTCAGACATTTCATGTTCATGTAAACTTGGCTTATTGATTTCCTGATTTTTTCTTTATTTTTTTTGTTTTGTCCATTTTATTTTCAATCAGCTACATCAAATGGGTCTTTGGAGGGCCTGGATAACCAGGAGGGAGGGGTATGCCAGACGAGAGCCATGAAGATCCTCATGAAAGTTGGACAAGGTAAAGCCCGCCTGCCACTCCACGAGGCCACCATCACCACCGATGGCGACCCAGCCTTCCTCCCTGCCCTCCTTCACGTGAAAGCAGACGCCCTGTGCAGATAGAGCCCCCTCCCCCGACGTACTAAGTGTCTCTCACTGGAGATCTCTCTAAAAGTTAAGGTCAGCTAGGCAGAGCGTCTGTTGCCTTCCCAAGGTCTGTTTAATTTAAAAAACAAAAACCATAAAACCTCTGTGATTCAGATCCCACCCCACCAGACTTCGTAACGCATGTCTCTGCAGTTTGCTGATTTCTCCAACTTGACTGCTGACGAGCTCTGTGCGTTGTGCCTTTTCACAGAGAGATAACCTATTGTGCAGAAAGAAAGATGTATTCTTCCAATTAGCAATCGGTATAGTAGTCAATCAACTTGCTCAGTTAAATTGAAATGTCATCTGCGACACTTTGCCTGCCAAATGCAAGATTCCCTATAGTTCCCACAGATGGCCCACGAGCTAAACCTCTGAAATAACTAGCGTGACCATTTTGTCTTAAAAGGAAAATTATATTCTTGTATCTCACAGTGCTTTGCATAAAGAATCTTATGTTCATTGCTATTCATGCTTCTCAGTACGTGTACAGATAGATACCGTTGGATATCTCTCTGCGCTGTAACTAATCACTTGTTTTTTGCATAGATGCAAGTTCTGCTGGATCAACTCGGAACAGCGGTCCCACAAGACGTCCAGAACTAGAAGCTGGTACAAATGGGAGAAGTTCAACAACAAGTCCCTTTGTAAAACCAAATTCAGGTGCGCCAGGATGGTCTAGTGGTGCGGGGGTCAGTGTGTACCCTATTCTTCACATCACGAGAGGTGGAGCAGGGTCCTAGCGCTCCCACATTGGTGGCCTTAACTAGTCATTGCAGACATCAGTAATCTCGGCTGCCAGTGAGTCACTGTTAATTACACTGTGTGAGGCAAACGAATTCATTCCCACGGAAGCGAAGGGGAGGGCCGGTTATCAGCACTGCTCTGTCAGAGCCAGTTTTCATTGGCTGACACTTTATCAAGCTCGCTGTCAACACCGGCTTAAAGCTGATGTTAATGTATATATAATTAATGTTCTAATCCCTCATCTAATTACACGTAATCCACGAAGAGTCCACCTGATCCTCTTCTGATTTTTCAGATGGTAACAGTTTAAAATACTGCACCATGCCGTTCTTTTCTGGTGGCTAGCACTCCTCTTCTTCCCCCCACATTTTCTGTATCTGAGATTAAACAGCTCCCTGACCAGTGTTTAAAGGAGCAGATAGCATTGACTGTCGTTGGACTTCATTTCTGCAACACTCTTGGAACAAATAGCTCTGGACTCGTCTCCATGCTAACGAATTTTTCATCTAGCGAGCGGCCATCAGTTCCCTCTGAGAGGTCCCTGTGCTCCCTGGTGCTGCTTAGCATCTGTAGCCCTATTCTGTCTCTTTCCAAGAGTCAGGGAGGGAGCCGTTATTTCTAACTTTCAATGACAAGATGTGTCAAATTCTTGTGACAAACTGATAAATGGATAATATGATGATGCCAGCCAATTTTTAGTGCTTAACATTTGGGCTGGCAGCCTGTTCAGCACGAGTGGCTGCTGCCTCCCGAATATATTTTAAGTGTAAATCAAATAATACAAACCAGTTACGAGTGGCACCTTCTCCCCACCCCATGGCTCCTTCCCGATGTCACTGCGGAGCGGGGGGGGGGGCCGCCGTGTGAAAGGCGGGCTGTGCCCACGAGCTCCTAGTGCTGGGCCAAAGCCAGTGGGGGCGAGCTGGCCCGGCCAGCCGGGCTCCGCCCTGGAGTGGCAGCCTGGGGCGCGCAGTGTTTGCCCCTGCTCTTACCGCCAGCTGGTGCCCCGAGTTCAAGGACAGTAGGGGTAGATGAGAGTCCCTCCAGCACATCTGCCTCTTTCTACTGATTGCCGGTGTCACCCAGTCACACATTAGCTGTTTCTCGTTTTCACGAGTACCATGAAGTCTTTTGGTCATCAGCTTTTCCCAGGGAAAGGAGAAAGGAAGGGAAGAGCCAGGCAGTGTGTGTTAGTGATCAGGAAGTAGGAAAGCAAGTAGGTAGGTCCAGCTTAGCCAGCCGTCAGTAGATGCCCCTGAGCTGGGATCCCTTGAACGCGAGGGGAGGGCATCAAGACACAGGCGGGCACCTCCTGGCCCGCGCCCTCCCTCGGGTCAGGGCTCCACGTAGCGCACCCCATCTGGGGCCCTGTAGTGTTCATTCGTTCTCGCGGCACCGTTAAGTGTCCTGCGCACAGCCGGTGGGCCCGAGGACCGCGGTAACCGTGTCTGTGCCTCTCCCGCACCCCAGGTTCCAGCACAGACGGCAGCAGTGCCGGACATTCGGGGAACAACCTCCTCGGTTCCGAAGTGGCCTTATTTGCAGGGATAGCGTCGGGATGCATCATCTTCATTGTCATCATCATCACGCTCGTGGTCCTGCTGCTCAAATACCGCCGACGGCACCGCAAGCACTCCCCGCAGCACACGGCCACGCTGTCTCTGAGCACACTGGCCACGCCCAAGCGCGGTGGCGGCGGCGGCGGCGGCGGCAACAACAACGGCTCGGAGCCCAGCGACATCATCATCCCGCTCAGGACTGCGGATAGCGTCTTCTGCCCGCACTACGAGAAAGTGAGCGGGGACTACGGGCACCCGGTGTACATAGTCCAGGAGATGCCCCCGCAGAGCCCCGCCAACATTTACTACAAGGTCTGAGGCCCGGTACCTTCCCTCCTAGACCGGGTGGCGGCCGCCGCCTCTTCGTCGTCATGGTCGCCTGGTCACCCGGTCGCCTGGTCTGACTGAGCCCGGCCGCAGGAGCCGAGAGCCTCATGCTGGAGAAGCCCCAGAGCTGGACAGCTTTCTAGTCTGTAGCATTTCGGCCTCGGTGACCGCACATCTTCCCCGGGAGCCGGAAGACTGTGGCCGAAGGTGCCACTTGGACGGATGGCAGCACACGTCCCAAGCCATGAGCCACGGTCGCGCAGGCCTTGGGGCACACGAGGACGTGCGGACAGGGCCAGGCTGTGCACACCCAGCCTCTCGGCTCGGCGCCTCCCCTGCCGGGCCTGTGGACTTAGCCCTTGGACCTCGGGCTAAGTGAGGCTTCCCAAGATCGCTAGCGTTCGGTCCTCACTGTCTCGCTCCTTCTGTCCCCCAGGGCTCTGCTGCACCTCACCGAGCCCTCCCTCTCCCCGCCATCCTGTGTCACTCCTGGGACACACTGAGGGTGGCCTGCTCTGGGTGAGCAGGGTTTGTTTTGGAAAGCTGGAGGGTTTCCCGCGGGCCAGCCAGGCCACCACTAAGGAAGAGGAGGAGCGGGGTGAGGGTGGGGAGAGGCTGGCTGCCTTCAACCCAGACAGGGACAAAGGAATAGAGCCCAGGCAGGGCCGAGGTGCAGGGAGACAGCGGAACCAGGGGGCATCGGGCGGGCAGGGTGACGTGGCCTCCGCCATCCGCCCAGGCAGGGCAGGGCAGGGCAGGCCAGGGCAGGGCAGGGCAAGATGATCGCGGTACTGGAATCGGACGCACAGCTCCAGAGCTGTAGGAGTCAGTCTGCTCACGGTGAGGGGGAGCAGACTCCGCTGCTATACTTACACATGTGATGAAACACAGGGAAAGCATTTAGAATAGCAGAGCCAAATCTGACCCAGACGTCAAAAAGCCAAAAGGTCCGGCAGGCTGTGGTTCCAACCTCCACCGACGTCAGTCAAGAATTCTCAGATTCGCAAAGGTAGGTCAGATCCCCGGTCCCCAGAGCCTGGTCCCCACCTCGCCCCTTGAGCCTTACACACTCTGGTTGACGGCAGTGCTACCCTGGGCTGCGAGCGAGGCTGGGTGGGGGAGACAGAGTCTAAGCGAAGCACACGGCAAACCTCTCAGAGCCCTTAAGACCGAAGTCCATGTGGTGTCAAGGGGAGAAGGACATAGGACGTATTTATAATAGGTATATAGAGTGCAGGGGATGTAAAATGAAAGATTTTTACTAATATATATTTTAAGATTGCACACAGTACACACCAGAAGATGTGAAATTTTATTTGTGGCAATTAAGCAATCCTGAGGCTCAGTGCTTTAAAGAAAAATTAAAAACAAAATTGGTCAGCTCCTGGGGAGCAAAGAACAAACAAACAAACAAACAAAAACAGTAACCACTCCAAAAATAATAACCGGGAGAACTAATAGGAAAATGACAGTCCTCAGAAGGCGACTCACAGAACCGCAGACTGGGAAATGCAAGTGTGCTGGCCCAGCACTGGGTCACCAGTGCCACTGCGTCATCCAACCCGGACGGGGTGTCCCGGTGCCGTCTCTGAATTGAGTTTTCCCTTGCCTTATGGGCTGGAGTGTTCCCTAAGATCCAGCAGGTCACCCAGGGGGGTGCCACATGGTTGTACCTGTGACCCCCTTCTCCTCTCCCTTCCCCCTTCCCACCCCACCCTGGCAACAGAAACCCAGAAGAGGAGACAGGAAACCTACTTTTTATGTGCTATGCAAAATAGACATCTTTAACAGAGTCCTGTTACTATGGTAACGCTTTGCTTGCTGAATTGGGAGGAGAAAAAAAAATAAAAGAAAGAAAGAAAGAAATGTAGCGACAGCATTTGAAGGTTCTCAGACCTCCAGTGAGTACCTACAAAAAAGCGAGTTGTCACAGAAACGATTATTCCCCATTTCCTGAACCTGAAATGTTGGTCCAAAGTGCGTGTGTGTGTGTGTGTGAGTGGGTGTGTGGCGTACATGTGTACATATATGTATAATATATATCTCCAATATATATTATATATATCTATATCATAGTTCTGGGGAGGGTTGCCATGGTGACCAGCCACAGTACATATGTAATTCTTTCCATCACCCCAACCTCTCCTTTCTGTGCATTCATACAAGATGTTCTTGTAAGCCATCAAAAAGTCCTCGCAGGATTGGGGAGAGGGACGAGGAGGGAAAACATGGCAAAAAAGAAAAGAAAACAGTCTGATTTTAATGAAACCAAATGCGTGTATCTTCAGTTGGCTACTTTGGGTTATGTGCTAAACTGTGAAAAAGGAAAAAAAAGAATTACCCGCAACCAGTTGAAAAACGAAAGTGTTCTGTGCGTCTGTTTCGTGTCTGGTGCAAAAAATGACAATCTACCAACTGTCCCCTTACTGGAGTTGGTTCCGCTCTGGAAAGTTACTGTAAATGCCTTGCTTGTATCTCATCCCTGGTCTTCGGGATCACACCGCCATGCTGAAGCGAAGAAGGTGTAAATAGGTTCCGAATTCACTGTCCTTGGATTTGGGGTGTTACAGTAGCCTTATTCACGTTTTTAATAAAAAAAAAAAAATACACATGAAAACAAGACAGAAATGGCTTTTCTTATCCAGATTGTGTACATAGAGCAATGTTGGTTTTTTATAAAGTCTAAGCAAGATGTTTTGTATAAAATCTGAATTTTGCAATGTATTTAGCTACAGCTTGTCCAACGGCAGTGTCATTTCCCCTTTGCACTGTAAGAGGAAAAAAATGGTATAAAAGGTTGCCAAATTGCTGCATATTTGTGCCGTAATTATGTACCATGGATATTTATTTAAAATTTCGTTGTTCAGTTTGTAAGTAACACAGTATTATGCTTGAGTTATAAATATTTTTTCTTCCTTTGTTCTATTTTACTAGCCTGTCAGAGGCTTTCAGTCTGCTTTAGTCTCACATCACAGCTAGCTCTTCAGAACCCAAGCCCCGTGACGTCACATTCCACATCTGTTTCAAAGCTGAATTTGTTCTTAAAAAAATAAAATATTTTTTTCCTATGGAAAAGGTGCCTTCAAAGTAGTTTCCTTTTAGTTTTCTTTTGATTTTTCATTCCTTTTCATTTCTCACTTTGATTTGCCCCCAGAACTCTTTCTCCACAATGATGGTGACCTGGAGGCAGTGCACACCCCCCAGGTCTGAGGGAGCCCCCCGGATCTCTGAACCCTCCCTCTGAACCTCGCGTCTGGAACAGGGGTTGGGGGAGAGGGTCTCATCTTGCTCTGAACTCTGGGTGGCTTCCTCTCCATGGAGGCAGAGCAGTGCCTTATCAGTGGCTTCATTTTTATTCTCAGAACCAACCCAAAGGGAGGGAAGAGGCCAGCTGTCCTTTGTCCAAATGTGGCATCCATGCAATCACATTGGTGACACTGGATCCGGCTGGGCCAGAGACCAGAAGTGGGGACCCACATCTGCTCCCGGGGGGATCTCCAGGCCTCCTGTGGTCTTGGGGTCCATGTTGTTGCTCCCTGCGGGACAGGCTCTGCAGCCCAGGCTGGGACACCTCAGTTCGCTGTCACCAGAGGGGGTGACAGGCCAAGCAGGAGATTGGGAGGTTCCTGGGGTCGGAGCAGGCAGGTTCTGGCCCAGCCAGGAGAAGGCCCTGCAGCCTCCCCAGGAAATACGCATGGGAGGCCAGGTTGGGAGCAAGGGTTCTGTCAAGTTCAGTTCTCACACTGAAGAAACGCTTGTTAATAAACACACTCTATTAAAAAAAGAAAAAAAAAATCCAGGAGGCCTGCAGTTTTGGTGGTAGAATGGTTTCATTTCCACCAATTGATTCCACAAAGCCCAGCACTCCCAAGGCCGCAGGTGGAGGTCAGGGCTGCACTTTCCAGCCCGTGTCTTAACTGGACGCTGGGCTATACGTAGCAAAATTCAGGTTTCATCTGGGCAGAAGAAAAGGACCAGGTGTTGTGTGGTCTGCTTCCACGCAGCACCTCCTGTGTCCCCGTGTAAATTCACAGCAATGCAGTGTCACGTTTTCAGCCTCACTTCTGGGATCAAGGTGGAATCTGCCAAGCTCGGCGCAGAGAAGGAAACTGAGTCCAGGGCTCGCTGGGCTGGGAGAATCCGGCACACCTGCGCGGGTTCCTCATGCAGGCGGCCGTGCAGACACCCTTGGTCTGGCTGAAAGGGATCCTTCTCGGGTAACTGCTCTCCATCTGCTGCCAGGAGAAGTAAGACCCCAAGTAGTGAAATGCACTTTTGTACTACACCTTAAAAACCGTAACTGCCACACTTTTCAGTTTGGTAGAAAATAGATCTTTCTTTGGCACAAAAAGCCATAATAGGCGTCTTCCCGAAAGAGTTAAAGATATCGTATTAGTGACCCCATGGTTAATGTTTGTGGCAGCACAGTTCATAACAACTGAACCTTGGAAGTACATGTCCATCGACAGATCAATGGATTAAAAATGTGTTTCCGCACGATAGAGTACCGCTCTGCCAGGAAGGGTAAGTGGAGTCATTTGTGGGAAAGTGGACGCACCTCGGCCTATGATGCTAAGTGAAATCAACCACATACGCAAGCTTAAGCCCTGACATGATTCTTATTTTTTGCACTTTTGAGACTGGGTCTCGCTATGTAGTACAGGCTGAACTTGAGCTCACATTGTAACCCAGGCTGGTCTTGAACTCACAGTGATCCTCCTGCCTCAGCCTCCCACATGCGAGTTAGCATTCTTATAAATGGGAAGGGACCAAAAGATGGGAGGAACAGGGAGGGCAGGGAAAGGAAGAGGTCGGAAAAATAATTAAGCTGTGTTATGCACGTGTGCCAGCTCCCCACGAGGAATGGAATCATTAGATGCTGCCAACGTGGACCCAGGAAAACAAATTTTTTAAAAAGAGAGAAACACAGTATGCAACCCTCCGGGTGGCCTGCCCCATCGGTTCAGTTTGGCTCCTAGTGATTTGCAGTTTTGCTGTGATATTTACACCATCCGTCCCCTTCGGGTAAGTTTCCAGTGTTACGATACCAAGGAGCATTTTCCAGCCCTGCTCTAAGAGGTCAGGAGTCTCATCAGTGACTGGGGAGAAGGAAGCTTTAAAGGGTGATATTTATTCCTAATGGAATGGAATAAGTGAGGCAGAGGAGTCGATGTTTTAGTGACCAACCTGTGCTCCAAAAGCCAAAGATACATCCAGCTCAGGATTTTTCATACTTTGGTAAATTGGCAAAATCTCTTAAGGACCATTCTTCACTAAAGCCAGTGACACGTATGTATATGGCGCCTCTTCCTCCCCTTCTTAGTGCATCTGCCAGCGTGGAACTGCATGGTGGGCTGCTTTTCCACGAGTGCCTGTCATGCCCAGCACAGAGTTAGAGGTTTGTTAAAGGTGCAGAATAATTTATTACTTGGAAAAGGGAGGAACACTAAAGGGAGCCCCCTCAGCTGGTCCACCCCCAGGGGTCCCAGGCACAGTACTTGGTCTCTTCATTCTTTATCATTGAGTAACTTGCATCTTATTCAAGATGCTAAGATGGAAGAGAGGTTTCCGTGGGCAGAGCCCCAAACCCCTTTGTCTGGTGTAGGTAGAAGGACATGGCTTAGCTTCCTGCAGGGAAGACTGCTCTGCCCCGGGTGGACTCACAGGCCCACCATGTCTGGAACACCCACCCAGAAGCTGGGGTTCCTGGCGTGGCCCCCTTAACTGCTGGTTCTCAAAGTAGACTAAACATCTTCCCTATGCATGGTTCTGGACCTGGAGGCTTCCTAACTCCACGCATCTACTTTCAAAGTGCAGCTTGTAGAATGCAATGCACCCAAAGCCTCATTTCTGGCTTCTGAACAGAGAGAACAAACGCAGGTAGAAGGGAGCCTTAGCAGAAAGGGAGAGACAGCACTGGCTTCAGCTGACCTCATCTGAGCCTCTTACTGGCCAGCCAGGGCACAAGCAAGGAGACCGCTCACAGAGACAGCCCCAGAAACTGTAGCAAGCACGGACATTCGCTCGCTTGCTCCTATGGCACATGCCCGTTCTGCTCTTTCCTGCCAGGTGGTGGGCAAATATGGGAGATTACTACATGCAAATGAGGGTGAACTCAAGCCAATCAGGGACTCGGAGACGGTCAGGAGGAGCAGGGAGGCCTCTCAGGTGCTTATTCGCAAGGAAGCAGTGCAGCTGACCACCACACCACCTTTATGCTCCTCGGGTGTCTTTTAAACAAATGCATCTGTTAGGAGGCTTCTTTCCATCTATCTATTTTCTTTTTCTGTGGCTGAATTCCTTTTCTTTTAAACCTCCCATTACACACTTGCCAGCCCGCGGGTGAGGGTGCTAAATTTAGTAAAACTGTTCTGTTCTTCCCAGCGTCTTAGGAGTCTGCCCGGAGTGCCTGCCTCTGGCTGAAAAGGGTAAATCCAAACCTTCCCCATTGGTTTCTGGCCCACATGACAACATGCCTGTGTATCTGAGAGGCTGTCTCGTGGCTATAATTGGTAGTTTTCTTGTAGCTAGTTCTAAGGAAAGAATTGCAGAGAGCTTTGTGTCTGCAAACAGCTGTTAGCATGGACCTCAGAAAAAACAGGGCAGGAAGCCAAATCTAGGTATTGGGGGTGTTTGCCAAGGTGACCTCTAAGCTCTGTAGCCTGCGACCCTGAGCCTGCTGGACTTGGCTCCTCTTGCAGAAATCAGGCCTGGCCGCTGACTCCCTGCTTGTCCCAGGGCTGGGCAGAGGTGAGGGGCTCGTGCTTGCTCTTAAATAATTCTGAGCAAAGACACAGCCGATTACATCTTGGTGTCACCCAGTTTACCCCTCCATGCTGCTGGCCAAGAGTCAGGGAAAGACCAGACCTCACTGTTTCCGGGGGCGCTTGGGTCAGGAGTTTGCGGCATGGATGGCTGTGAAATGTGGGTTTAGGAAAAGATTCCCCTAAAGAGGCCGATGCACTATCACTCAGCGTCTCCAAAGAGGAGGATGCAGCACTGTGCGGAGCCGCAGAAAACACACCTGGTAGTTCTTCAGGCTCTTGCACCCCACTGCAGAGACGGGACTTTGGCAGCAGACCACTGCCAAAAAGAAAAAAAAAGAAAAAGAAAAAGAAAAAGAAAAAGAAAAAGAAAAAGAAAAAGAAAAGAAGTAACATAGGAAACATAGAGACTGTACTAGCTGCATGGGGTGGTACATGGCTGTCATCCCAGCATTCTGGGAGGCTGAAGCAGGAAGATTACATTGTTAAACCCAGCCCAGCACAGCTTAGTGATATCTTGTTTTAAAATAAAAATTTAAAAGCTGGAGACAGCTTGGTGTGAAGGTCCTGGACCCCACCCCCAGTACTCTAGGTGGGACGAACTAGGCTGTGTATAAGTATGACTCAGCCAGCGGGACTTGCAAACCCCTGCGCACGGCCCACGCAGAGCAGGGATCCACTGGAAGACGGCGTCTCCGCCTCACTTCGGCAGGGCGGCTTGAGGAGCAGACCTGCAGTGCCTTCCCGCCTGGCTGCGGCTGGAGAGACCAGGCTTTCCAGCCCGTGGCTTGTTTGTCAGAGTTTCGTTTGTGCTGTGTGCGCTTCAGGACGGATTCCAGAAGAAATGTGGCCGCGGAATTTCCAAGCAGCACCACCGGCTAAGCAGGTACGGCCAGGACAGCAGCAACACGGTGCTGTGACAATCTGGCCTGGCTGTGCGAGCGCCGAGGGGGCCCCTCTGCTCTGAACAACTTCTGCAGGTGCGACCCTGCTGCGAGCGGGAGCTTTCTGATTTCAGAGGTTTCCATCTCCACGTCCGCTGGGAAGGAAAGGCCGGAGAGAGAAGAACACGCGGGCAGGGTCTGGGCAGTGGTGTCGGGGCCGCTTTGGCTTTGTTTTATTTTTCTTAACATTTTACTTTGAAGGCTTTCAGAAGTACCAACGAGCTGGAAGACAGATTCAACAGATCCTCATCAACCATTAGCACCCAGCACAACCACAAGGCTTCTGTTTCCGTGCGTGCACACGTGTGGGGCTGTGCACGAGTCATAATTAACAAATATGGAGAATATTTAAGTCTTACGATAAGCGACCCATTGCCGTGAACCCCCTGAAACCCTCCCCTCCAGACACACGCGTCCCATCTCTCTAGCCGCCTCTGCAGCAGCTCCTTCCCGAGTGTCTTTGCACTGTCCTGGCTGCCTTGATGTCCTGAATTGATTCAAAATATTTCCTTTCGTGGTCATTCAGATCTTCTGGGGAGGAGCCAGACGTCACCCAGGGCCAGATCGGTGCCTAAGGTGGATGAGGACACGGCCTCATGGTTTTAGGAGCCGTGTATGGCACGAGGCAGCGGCATTCACTGTATTTTTGATCGTCCCGAGGTGAGACCTTGGAGCACCCCCTTCCTGCCCTGTTCTGGGACAGATGAGACTGGCAGCCACGTCCCGTAAACAGACTTCCTGTCGTCTTGCTCTTCAGGATCCTAGAGGTGCGTCTTCTTTCAGGCAATGCTCTTACTGTTGTTTGTTTGTTTGTTTCTTTGTTTTAATAAATAATACATTTGGCGATGTTGCGTCATCTGCACATTCAGACCTTTTTAGAAAACCATGAGACATGCCACCGCTTATTTAAATCATCATTTACTTATATGTTTCTTTGAAGTCCTTGTTAAACAATTTTCTATGTATGGTTCTCTTCAAATTATGTTTCAGAATGCTCTTGGCATGTTTCATGTTAACCTTATACAACGCGAACCTGTATGAAAAATCACACAGAACACCACACAAACGAGGCGTGGTGAGACGTGGCATGCATGTTTAAGTTCTGAAAAAAGTACTAGAGACAGGTTGCCATGAAGCCCCTCAAAATGCTTCCTCCTGCTTTGAACACATTTGTCCCACTGTCCCTGCCCCTGTCTAAAGAAGTTCTGGAAATCCTCTTTCGTGAGTGTCTTTATGAGTTGTCACCCAAAACACAGGTGTTCCCTTTCCACATTAGTCACCGGATCTGCTGACTCCTAGCTGTTCCCCAAAGTCAAAGTGACCGTGACAGAGGAGCATTTTGCATGGATGAAGGGCACTGAGACAGCACTACAGACCCTCAGGAGAGAGAACTTCCCCAGCTGCTGCCTGGCACCATGGGATAATTGTGTTCAAAAAGAGAGGGAGGATATTGAGGGGGTTGATGGAAATGTGTCATTCATCATAGCATGATTTTTTAAAATTTAGACAGCTTATTTTTAGAAGATACCTTATATGTACAATTTGTCTATGTATCAGCCAAAATATTGAGTAAATTACATTGAATTCGTACTTTTAAAGGTTTGCATATGTCCAAAGCAAAGTCCCTCCAGTTCAGCGAATATTTTCTGCAACTATTCCAGCAGCTGAGCCAGGAGGATGAAAGTGCATAGATCAAGACGGCCCAGTCTACCTTGGAGAGAATTTCGCTTCCTGGAGCAGGAGGGTCAGAGACCCGAAATGCAGCCGCAGGGAAGCCAGGCCATCGGGACTTGAAGGGTGGTGCAGGAATCTTGCCGTGTGGCTCCTTTCCAGCTCCTGCCGGGAGATAACGGGCTGCTTATCCTGAAGGAGCAGACAGCCTTGCGGCGCAGAGGGAGCTGGTGCACGCCTGTGCTCAGACAGGAGTGAGCACCAGCTTCTCCGTGACACAGCCCTGCCCTGGACCTCGCGTGGGTGTGACCTGCAGGGTTCTCCGGACTGTGACCCAGTGACGCCTCAACCTGTCCCCCAGCACACATGTGCACACACACACACACACACACACACACACCAAAACCAAAAGAAAAGCTTCATGCGACATCTAGGCAATGCGGTCTCCTGTGTTCATATTTTATTGCTGTTTCGCTTTTTCCAAAAGCACCCTGAATCACTGCGTTTATTTTACAAACTTTCCCCAACTTTCTGTGGGCTCAGATTCCTGGCCTGAAGCATGGTGGGACAGCTGCGTGATTCTGCAGAGTGGACATCAGCAGACAGGGGCCATCTAGGGCCCAGCCGTCCAGAGCAAACACGCACATCCACATCGGCAGGCTAGGCCTTCTCTTTTCTTCCCCTCCCC